>VCII01000260.1:35000-334800 GCA_006030095.1 Triplophysa siluroides | reverse complement strand
TTGGTAAAAAGAATAATAAAAAAAATAATGAAAAGTTTATAATGTATGTCTGCGGTGAAAGCAGAGAGTGACAGGCAGCAAAGGGGCCAATCACATGTCCTAGGATCCCACAGTGGTTTGTATCACCGTAAACACTCATTTCATCATTGCTGCAATTAGCACAAGCCAGACCCGTACCCGACATCATGACATCCTGGGTCTGTGTCCCCCTCTACCTTCCATGAGTTGGCAAGTCCACATCTGAGCTCAGTATCTCACCAGAAGGGGAACGGAAATCATCTTCAGGACACAGGTTAAAGTTCCCACACAGACCACATGTGGTATTCTGGTATTCATACGGTACAGAGATGGAGACCCAGCTGTATTGATTATATGTAACAACCAGACCAAAGTCTGTGCTGATGGCCAAGGTGAAACCTGACTGATAGACCTGGATGGAGCCATTGCGCAGACTGAATGGTGTTGCTCTAAGGGTCCCATTAACCTAGAAAATGTTGTCATGAAAATAAAAATGAATGAAAGTGAAATGACAACCAAATTCAAGTCAGGATTACAGCATACAGTGATATTAACCTTTGCCTCATAATAGTGATCTTTATTCAGTTCAATTTCTTCATCATACACCATTACTCTGACCATCCGAGTCCATGACACATGTGTGCTACCGCGATGCTCATTCTTGCCCTCAATGCGATAGTACGGCAAACCATTTCCGCAAACCTTAACAATAATACAAGTTAAAATTACTAAAGAATTGGCAATTTTTCATACCTATAAAATATATACAGCTGTAGAAATAGTATTTAAATGCTAACCTCAGACAGTACATAAGTGCAAATTCCTTGAAAGTGTAAAATCTGATTGTCAAAGGTGTAGTAGTGAGGATCTCCAGAGACAGTGCAGGTTTTTCTTTCAATGTTCTGACAAGAGTATTGGAAAGCGTTTCTACGGCATGCTTGGGAATAAGTGCAGGGCTTCAGGCTGCACCGGAGACCCCTTCTGGTACAGGTGCATCTCTCCTGACAGGTGGAATCACTCCAGAAAGATTCTCCCAGCTGCACTGCTAAACCTTAAGCAACAACTTGGATATCATAATATAATCACAAAAATATATTTCGATTTATTAGTAGTCAGCCCTTCTGAAAAGGTGGGTTTGAACTTTAAAGCTAGACAAAGCTTGTGTAACGATCCTGTCTGTCCCCAGCCGGTTCTCCATGTGTTTTCCCCAAGGACTTAATTTTTCAACACTCCCTCATCTATCCCTTGTCAATGATCCCCACAATTGCATGTCATCAGACTCATCAACCGGACTATATAATAATTCTCACTTGCCCTTTGTTCTCTGTCAGGTCAACTTGTCTCATGTGTTTTGTTTAGTGCTGACCCAGTTGTTATATGTTACCTACGTTAACCCTTAACCTGTTCACCTGTGGATTATCTCCATTATTGCCTGTGGACTCTCATTAAAACTGTTGCAATATATTTTGTGTTGTGGCTCGTCTTGTCTCCTGTAAGAGTTGTAACTGCTGGTTAGTGCTGATTTAGCTTTGTTTTTCTTTCTCCTAAAGCTGGCTGATCATGGGAGGCGTGTTGCAAGAAGCTTTCTATGAACATAAGCAAGGCAGTATGTTGTGATGAGGACTGGCAGCGGAAACACAACAAATGCTGGTGACAATTAATCAACAGTACTGGAGGTTTTTAAACATGGTAGCTTCAGCATGTCACCAGTTTGGAAATTACTTGCCAACAACTTATTGTGGGAGTAATGATGAAACTAAAAGTCTGGTTACCATTGAATTGGCACCCCAGTGATCCATGATCTGTCCTGAAGGCCCATCTGCCTGGAACATTGACATTGCTGCTGTATGTTAGGCTTGTAGAGTCATTTTGAAGTGATCCAGTGATTGAGAAATGGTGCCTTGAGTCGATGGTGTCATAGCCAGCCTAATGTTGGGACAGATATAAACATGTCTATTTAGTAAATTGGTTACAGCTCATACAGCTTCATTATTAGTTAATCATGTTCATACCTGTACGTATCGCTGTGATGGAGCAATTGTACCATAGTTCATTAAAACAAACGAGAAATGGCCATTTGAAATCAAAACCACTTGGAAAGATGTTTCCTGTAAGAAGTAAAACATTTTTTTAAACTGAATAGTTTTTTGTCATTTGCCCTGCAAATGTAAACCAAGTTTCTTACTGTTCCTGAATTTGGAAATATGCCACTTTGTCCCATGTTGCAACAAAGACCCATGAAGCAGAAAAGCTCAGGTCAGGGAAGTACTGGTTGATGTCTTGTGTAGCCTGTGTCAGGACATCACCAGAGGTGTACTGCCCATATGAGATAACACCATTCCTCGGTTATCAATATCAGTCCAGAATGGGCGATGATATCTCTGCCGCCATGAGTAGGGAATGCGTATGGAGAGAAGCTGGACCATGATCCATCAAACGTCAAGTGTCCATTGTTGTTGACCTGAACAAAAATTTGAATTTATATTTTGATAGTCAAAATCATTCAAAAGAAAAGATGTAACAAATTATACCTTAATTGATACTACTTGTTATTTATTTCTAATCATTCTTAATTAAATAATTTAACTAAAAACTATAGAGTCAGGGTTTGATTTAGATGGGGGAATTGCAAGCCCCTTGTTGAAAGAAAGAAATCCCCCCTCTGTATGTATGATGTAGTTTTTCTGTGGCCTAGTGATATAGTATCGTGTTAGCAGTTCAAAGGTTGTGGGTTTGATTCCTTGGGAACAGACATAGCTATAGTATACACGTAGCGTAAAGCTTGAATCTACTGTAAATTGCTTTGGATAAAAGCGTCTGTTAAATGCATAAATTAATAATTCATCATTTAGTTTTTTCCCCACAAACCATTACTGAGTCACAGTTTACATCTGTCTTTGTGTTTTATAAATATTTAACATATGTAAAGTGTCTAAAAGAGCTTGTAACTGAACTTTACAACTCTATTGGGTTCTTAAAGTGGAAGTTCACAAGTTTTTTACTCATCCATATGACATTAAACATGTTAACTTCCGGCGTATTCAGAGCACAAATAAAGATATTTAGGTGACATCCGAGAGATGTCCATGTCCTCCTCATAGACATCATGGTTTCAGTTTTTTGCCAAGGTCCAGAAAAGTACTAAAGACATTGTTAAATTGGTCCATCCGTGCATAGTGGCTCAGTTTAATATTTTTTTTTTTGTTTTAAGTGCGAAAACAAACCAAATTACCGACTTTAATCGATATATTCTCCTCAGTATTGTCAGTGTATGGCGCGCGTCCACGAGAGCACCTATTCCTAGTCTTCTTCCTTGATGAGAGCACTTTGATGCATCCGTATTAGGTTTGTGCGCTAAACGCCGCATGGGGCTTGCCCCTATTGGACACATCCGCTCTGACTCGGAACGCGGAAAAGTGCTCGCCTCCAAGAAGAAGACGAACCCCGTTTTTCGCATCCGTAGCAAGCATTTGAGTAGCTTTTTTTTAATTCAGAGACATCGTACAAACCAAAGCCAAATACGGAAAAACGCATACGAAAATTTCGAACTGTATGTGCAAAGATCTTAAACTATCAGATTTACTCATGCCGATCAACTGTCCCTTCATCTTCAGTAAGATTTTCTGTATCTGTCAGTTGTTGTCACATGACGTGCAGTGCGCTTGCAACATTCTGAAAAGTTTAAATAGATTTAACTCACTGCGCCATTGACAAGCCTGGAGAACAGCGCGTTGCCTTCTATTTGAGCGCACATTCGCACACCAGAAAGAGTGAAATGTGAACGGCCCCTATAAAATTGTAATAACAGACACAACACAATACGTCCCACATGTGTGGGTCCCCAGGAATCTTACATAAATTACACTTACATAAATTGGCTGTATGTTTGTCCGAAAAATATAAAAGATTGCAGGAGGTGGATCAGTGGAGAACTTCCATCATCAATGCGTCCATTCACTGTGTCTCCAGTTCCAAACGGATAAAATGGGCCTGTGACCGAAAGAAATGAAAAAGAATCGAACAGTAATAGACCTGTAAATATGTAACTAATAAGACCATATAATATGAGCACTATGTGTGTCTGTCTGTCGATTAAGCACATATTACAAATTACATATTTCAATACGTTTACTGACCAACATTATCAAAGAATTATAAAATCACATATAAAATAATAGGGTGTACAGTGTATACTTTAAAAACAAAAATAATCATAGCATTAATAATTATGCTGTAATCGAACTCAAACTACTAGTTGTGATCTGAACACATGAACACACGATTTTCTCAGATAACTTTAAAATAACTTGACAAATGAACCATAGGAGACACCATTATGCCATGGTCTGTCTACATATTCGATTCTGATCGGATGGAAGGTCTGCAATAAAACTCTTTAATGCACATGTAGCTCCAGTCAGTTTGGTCACCATGTAAAACGCTTTTTATTATATAGCACACGCACAGATAAGAGATCGTATAGTGGCTGCCAGTTCGCACAGAAACAGGACTGAATCAACATTGTCCCAGGATATTTCTTCTAAAAAAACTTCATAGTGTTCTGATGAACATTGAGAAAGATAATAAAGGAGAAGTTTTCAAATGGATAAATTACAGACCTGATACTGGTGGTGATGAGTATGATGAATTTGTTGAGTCTGGTGAGAAGGATAATAGTAAGTAAATAAGGCTGGTGATAATAGTAGTATTGATCAACCCATTCTCATAAATTTTCGTATAAATAACACAACGTTATCTTATGCAATAGATGGTTTGCATGTAACATCACGCCACTGAACTTCTATGGGGAAGAAAATACTTTTTTATCCCAGTTTTTCCATCAATAGGCTACTCGCATTTCCCTCTTCATGAACAACAACTTTTGCACGGTAAAAAAACCTTGTGGTTTCAAGGCTTGATCGTTTCCAGGAACCATAAATGACACATAGGCATTTTCATTTTTGTGATAGTGAATTCCTGTTGAGAAAATATCGTTCAACTTCATGCGGCGCCACAAGAATCTGCAGCTGCCTGACAACCGCAATGCATTCTGGTTAGACAATCTGTCCGACTTTGATCGTCCCTGCAGCCGCCTTGACATCATGTGTGCCATTAAAGTACCGCGAGAGCAAAACGAGACCAGCTGCCTAGGTCAGGCGCTGCAGTTGCTCAAAATCGGCTGCGACAGCCTTGATGACGACACATATTCTTATATTGTATTATATTATATATTCTATATTGGCCAGAATGTTCACGTGTATATGTGACATGTGTTGCGTATCTATTATGACACACTCGGTAACGATTATACTCACAAATTTGATTTGTGTATCACATTTTATGTTTATTGTACTGATCTTAATGCAATAAAATATGTATTCCTATCATATTCTCTTATTCAGTGATAAAGAAATGAATATCCAGTGGTCTGCTGTAGGTTCAGCTCCCAACAGGAAGCACGAAGTGTCCGAAGATTTTGTAATTTTTACTCCTACCCCGACTGCAATCGGCTGATCTCGCCAGTCGGTGGCAGACTAGTATGGGTCAACTCGAACAAGCCCAATGACGGCCTGCCCTACGGCTGAACTTAGTGCGTCATCAAAACCGCGAGATTGCAAACAACCTATTGCAATGTCTAAGTTTGACATTCATTCGATGCGACACTTCTTCCCAAAAACTTTGGTTGAGTGCTCCAATGCGAATAATGACACAACCAGATCATATAGGCTATTGTGGTGTAATTTTGTCAACATGATGTGCAGGGTGTGATAATTGGACATCCTATTGTGTGTATGTTTATTATTTCGTACGCACAATTTAGACGCATTTAAACCTCGTAACCCGACTCCAAACCCTTAACCTAACCATTTTTATATTATACAGTACAAACGCAACACATAACAGAAAATAACGGCTACAGATGTTATGTATTCATACAGTGCAATTATTCTAAGTGTTCCAGGCCAAAGAACAGACCCAAAAAGCGATCCCTCTCTGCCTCCGCCAGAAAACTCTGATTCGACCGGCACATATTGAAAAATTGCTGCCAGAAAAGAACAAGCGTTGTATCAGCTTTGTTAGTGAAATGCCAGTGGGTCTCGTGTGAATTGTTACGTTATTATTTATTATTATTACGTTATCTTAGGTTATGAAATACCATTGGTGTCATGTACCATTTTTTTTGACAGGCGTTTTAACTACCAAACTACACAAATACATTTACACTGACGCATTTGGCAGACACTTTTATCCAAAGCAACTACAGTGCATCTAATGGATGGTTAAGAATGATTTAAGATTTTGTACGCTTGATATTCAATCTGAACAAAATTATAAAAATGGTTTTGGTTGTAAAACAGGCTCCACAGTTTGCGAAATTAATGGAGCAAAAGTATCAGGACATTTTTTGCAAAAATACAATGACAGAATCAGACACAATGCCAAATTATGCGATTGCATTAACTGCTCCAGATGGCGAGCTCTGCTATCTCACCACGATAAGGTTTTTTCAAAAGAATTTGCATGCTGTAGTTGCTGAATTTTGCTAAGATATTTTTTGGAGATGATAGACATGATGTTATAGATTAATAATTAAACGAAAAATTTTGACAAAAAAATAATTATATTCGAAACAAACGTTCCATCGTGACATCCGACAGGTTTTCCCAGATTGCATGACAAATGAACAATTCGATAAATTATTAAATGATTAAAGAAACGAATAATGTATGAATACATTTTTTAGGTGGACGACCACACACTATAGGCCTATTTTGATGCATTATTATTGCAGTGTCCGGCAGGGGAACGTACGACTACTGGAACACCATTTGTCTATTCAGAGCTACTCGTTTAATAAGTACTACAAACACTACACTGCTTTTGGGAAACACAACCCAGTGTAATCATGTGGTTTGTGTAAACAATTTCTTTAAATAACCTTAGGAAATGTACTTCAAATTTTGTGGCAGAAATCTACAGTATATCGGGTTTTACAGAGTACTGTTGGGTGAGTACATGATCCTGAAAGATAAACAAAGCACACGTTAATGCAAAGAGCAGATAAATCAATTCTGTCTTTACTTACCCACCCTAATGATTCTGTGTACAAAAAGAGATGATGTATCAAACATCATTCTTAAATTGTTTTTGTATATAACAAAATAAATAATACAAATATGTTTATATAATTATACTTAATTTAAACTGTTTTTAAATTGACAACCATTTTTATAACCGTTTATATTCATTGGGGTCCAAACATGAAGTGCTTAACTCTTTGCATTTGTAAGGATTTTAATAATATTGAGGGAAATATGTTAATGCAAAGTTAGTGTGATTTAACTTGTAAACATAAACCTCAGCATATTGTCCATCTGTTCTTTAAAACATTTCAGTGCAGGCCCTGTTTTTAATTTCTCCAAACCTGCTTGGACCTCAATAATTGTTGCTAGTGGACCGTGGCTAAATTTTAACTTTACAATACAGCAAAGGTTTTTGAATGGATAATTACAGACCTGATAGGGGTGGTGGTAAGTATGATGAATTTGTTGAGGAGGATGAATTTGTCAAGGCTGGTGTCAGTGATGAATTTGTTGAGGCTGGTGTCAGTGATGAATTTGTTAAAAAGTACAATATTGGGTTTAAGAAAAAAGAAAGAAAATGAAAACTGCAAAGGTAACTGAAAAGCTAAATGGACCTTCATTTACACACTCTATAAAAAGCTGGGTTATTTTCAACCCAGCGTTGGGTCAAAAAGGGATAAATCCAACCATTGGTTTGTATTACATTAGCATATGCGGTTTTCTTTTCCAAGTAAAAATGCTGGGATGTTTTAACCCATTTGAATGAATGAAGCAACACTTTGTTGTAGACTTCAGAAATATGACAAGGCTTAATTTAAAAATAAAACAAAACCTTTTAAAAATCCTTATTTAAATAATAATTTTGATATTAGCAATGGAGAGCAAGGGATCAAAACATAAGGTCAATGTCAGTATTTGACAGACATACCTATATTGTCATCGATGAATTCAAGATGTGTTGAACATTCACCATTAATCAGCAACAGAACACTCGCATACAATGAGATTATAAACCTCATTGTGACAGACTACCCGTCCTGCACCTGCACACACAATGCATATACATAAAAGATTCAGGAAATGTGTCTTCATTTAGAATCTAGTATTATACATTGTTAATTGCCCATTTGTAAATTCAAATTAAAGTGTTCAAGAATTTACCTTGTTTTCATAAAACAGATTTTACCAAAATATTACCTGAGATGGACAGCTTCTGCGGAGCAAAATCAGTGAGATTGTACCTTCAGCAGCTGAAAAAAGAAGTTGTAATGCTGCTGGTAAGAAACTCTTTAATATAATTAAATGTGGGTGGAGCATTCAATTATCAATGAATACACTCTAAACCAGTTTTTCTTCATGTGATTGGAAAATATTTAATAAGACCATTTGCTTCCTCATTAGTCACAAATGAAAAGATCTCAATGGAGATGGAATGCATGAAGACATATGAAATTTTCTTTTGAAAAGATACTCATTCGCAGATGCAGTTTTTTATCATTGAAGTCTTCCAGACTATATTTAAATTAATTTTTCAGAATGACCCATAGTTAAATCACATCTAGTATGGTTTTCTCTCAATTTCAGAATTGGTTTTTGTTTTTTAAACGTATAAACCCGAAATTACATAGGTCATAGGCAATTGCTATGCAAAAAATATCATTCATACATTCACCAAATGTGAACTCTAGCTAAATATTTTTTTTTTATGTACATTATATAATTTAAAATTGGGTATCTAAACATGTGTTTATTCATTCATGAATCAATAATGTGCGAAAACATTTCCTTTTCATTTGAAATAACCTTATATGCTTTCGTTTGAAATAACAAATTCATTCTGGCTTCTGTTATTTAAAGGAATCGGACATTATTAGGCTATGTTCTTTAACGTGCTAATGGACAAAACTTCCCCTGTCCCAATGTGATAGTGAACATTAAATAAGTTGATTAATTCATGGTGTAAAAATGACGTTTTGTTATCATTTACATTTATGCATTTGGCAGACGCTTTTATCAAAAGCCCTTACATTGCATTGTATTATACATTTGTTTCTGACTATGTGCAATCCCCTGGGATCGAACCCATGACCTTGGCACCATGCTCAAACCACTGAGCCACAGGAAAGCACTATATATTGGTAAGAGATACTGGACAACACACACTGGATTATGAAATGTGTTTCTTAACATACAGTTTTCACTTATTTAACTGTTTGAAACTTTGTTCATACGTGAATTGAAATTTAAGTAATATCAAATATATGCCATATTTATGAATATATTCATATGTTATAATATTAGGATTTACAAATTGCTTGTATTAAATCAGATAAGCTTTAACCTGCAGCAGCATGTTTGGCACAACTGGAAAGTACATTAATTATTCATGGGGAAATTATAAGTATAATAATGACAAGAAGTAGGCCTATGGAAACATCAAGTAAAAATGACACTTTTGTCGGCTTAAGAAGTAATTTCTGTAAACCAAAATCTTAATGCAACAGTATAAAATATTTAATAGAATTGCATGTCGTTACAGTTTGGGCAAGGCATTTTCTATTCTAATGTGACAATGCCTCTGTACAGTACAAAGCAAGAATTTGGTTAAGAAGAACTTGACTTTACTGCTCCCAGACCTGAATCCACCTGAACACCTTTGTAATGGCTTGCAATGCAGATTCCCAACCTCTCATTACCCAACATCAGTGCTTTTTCTGTCATTTGGAACAGATAACGACACTTTTCATAACTGCAACAACGATGGAAACAAAATCTTTTGGAATCTCATCGTGTAGCATTTGATTTTTTGCATGGAGTATAATAATCTTTTAAATTCATTTCAATTTTGTAAGAGGAACTCCATGAGATAAGTGTAACTGGCCCAACTCGTCCTGCTCCAAGCAGGTCCGGAACCCGTGTCGGTCCGTCATGGCAGACGGGGACTCTGACGAGGAGGCTAAAGACCAATGCCCCTCGCGTCTGTCGCTACTCCTCTTTGAGGTCGAGGAGTGAAGTTTACTCTCACCGCTTCCTCTCTCTCGCTGGCCTCTGTTACAAAAGGTTTTAGAGTTCTAGTCATAAAAGGTCAGTTTGTTAGGTAAGGACTTGGAAACATGCGTTTTCGAAAGAATCTTACTGTGAAACGTTATTCATTTAAATTTCGACATTCAATTATACTTTCCAGCTGAACTCTTCAATTCCAGTTTCCCTTCATCAGACAGAGCACAGTACAATATAAGAACATTATTTTTGCATTTGTAGGCTACTTTACAAGATGAACACAACATTGGTCCAGAAGCACTTCGTGTTACATTTAATCATGTAACGAAGACTTAATGATGTTCTGTTGATTCCATATTGTTCTAACATTGTATAGGGTTCAAAACTAGAGCAGAAAAAAGTGCCTCTGGACTAATGTTTTGTCTTGCAAAAAGGTCTAAACATTTTAACTAGCGGAACAACATTACAAGTAAAAGAAGACATTTCTCACGCAATTGTATGTCAGTGAAGTCTCATTAAAAAATAACAAAAGCTATTATTATACAATAATAATGCAATTAAAAATCCACACCTCTGGTAAAGAAACACGCCTAAAGAGTGAATGCTTTTAAGGCATGATTAAGTCTATGGGCCCTATTGTACACCTGGAGCAATGGGCCGCAAGACGCAGCGCAAGTGTTTTAGCTAGTTTCGTCCCGACATAGTTCTAATTTACGTCCTGCGATTCGTTTTTTAAATAGCAAATGCATTTGTGCTCATTTGTGCGCCCATGGGCATGTTGGTCTAAAAAGGAGGTGTGCTCAGGCACATTGTTGGCGCGATGCTATTTTGAGGAACTGAAAATAGACTGCGCCATAGACCAACTCAAACCTGGGCCTGTATTCTTAAAGCTTCTAAGAATCCTCTAAGAAAGCTCTTCATTTAGCTTAAAAACTTCTACGTAGGAGTCTTAGCTTAAAAAACAATCTGAGAGAAACTCTGAGCAAGGAAAAGATACGATTTTTATCTCAGTGAGGAGGCGGGGCTGACCCCGTTGCTATGTATGACACAGTCTTTTAAAGACTTTGATTGGTTGGTTGACCAAGAAGGAAAAAAGAGCGATTTTCAGAATAGGGTCATTAGCTTGAAATTGCACATGTCTTCCTGTTTTACCGTACTCACGCACACGCGCATACACACACCCACTACTATATATATATATATATAAATATATTGTCTTTGTTTTTTATTCACCATGCTGTTAATGTCAACGTATTTGATAGAAAATGAACAGTGACATAATACGTTTCTGTAAGTGCTGTAATTGTTTGTGTGATCACTACAGAAGGTTGTGACAGAACCAAATCATCTCTGCTGCATAGCTGCATTTCTCCAGTTGCTGAATATGTTAATGTGGTGAATTCTTATTTCAGCCGCTATGGCATTTCTGCGCTGTTTTGGAGATGTTAGAGTGTTTCTAATAGGATCGGTCACAAACATCTAATGTGTTCTGTCTTGTTAGCTTACTGTCATTCAATTCAATGTAATTTTATATTATAGCGCTTTTATAATTTGCATTGTATCAAAGCAGCTATGCAGGAAAACCAAAACCAAGATAATCAAAAGTAGAACACACACAAAACAATACAAATCTAATAAACCTTAAAATAATATGGAAATTGTCAGGCATTGCAACACATTTCTTCACACTTTTCGTGTTTCATCCATTTTCTCTGCGGCTAAAGAAACTCTTAAGTCTCTTAAAAGTCCTCCTCGCTACTCCTACAATTTTGGACCTAACCCTTTCCATGTCAGCGTCCCACGGGTGGTACATTTCAACCGTTTTTTCGTTTAATTGCTAATGTTGACAATGACAATGCCTCTGTACAGTACAAAGCAAGAATTTGGTTAAGAAGAACTTGACTTTCCTGCTCCCAGACCTGAATCCACCTGAACACCTTTGTAATGGCTTGCAATGCAGATTCCCAACCTCTCATTACACAACATCAGTGCTTTTCCTGTCATTTGGAACAGATAACGACACTTTTCATAACTGCAACAACGATGGAAACAAAATCCTTTGGAATCTCATCGTGTAGCATTTGATTTTTTGCATGGAGTATAATAATCTTTTAAATTCATTTTAATTTTGTAAGAGGAACTCCATGAGATAAGTGTAACTGGCCCAACTCGTCCTGCTCCAAGCAGGTCCGGAACCCGTGTCGGTCCGTCATGGCAGACGGGGACTCTGACGAGGAGGCTAAAGACCAATGCCCCTCGCGTCTGTCGCTACTCCTCTTTGAGGTCGAGGAGTGAAGTTTACTCTCACCGCTTCCTCTCTCTCGCTGGCCTCTGTTACAAAAGGTTTTAGAGTTCTAGTCATAAAAGGTCAGTTTGTTAGGTAAGGACTTGGAAACATGCGTTGTCGAAAGAATCTTACTGTGAAACGTTATTCATTTAAATTTCGACATTCAATTATACTTTCCAGCTGAACTCTTCAATTCCAGTTTCCCTTCATCAGACAGAGCACAGTAACAATATAAGAACATTATTTTTGCATTTGTAGGCTACTTTACAAGATGAACACAACATTGGTCCAGAAGCACTTCGTGTTACATTTAATCATGTAACGAAGTCTTAATGATGTTCTGTTGATTGCTGTTTAGCAATTTGATTAGCAAATTATGTATTTATTAAAGACATGTATAAAAAATTCATTTAAATTAATGAAATATCACCTTTTTGATTGCCTCTTCTGATGAGATTAACATTTTGCATGCTTGTTTTGTGTCATAATATGTATATTAGTACTTAATGGCAAATTAGTTGGATTATTTATTAAGGAGTAGCGACCTTTAAGGTACACGTTTCACGTTAATATAATAAAGGAGCCTGTTATTGTCACGGATTTCACAGAGACAAGGCAGGAGAACCCAATTGCAGGCAGAGGCAGGACGACAGGAGGTGAAGGGGTTAACAGATTTATTAAACAGGACAAGACTATAAAAGGCAAAACAAAACCCACAATGGGGAAAACAAGACAGGAATAATTATTAACAAAAACAAGAACACTGACTAAACTAAGACTATAAAAACAAACACTTGAATATAAACACACTAACTAAACTAGACAGGAACAAGAGACATGATCAAACATTCAGGAAGACTATACAAGAGCAAAGGAACAGGCACAGCTACAACACGAGGTAGAACGTACAATGAACCAGACAGGACAAAGAACAAGAGGATGTTTTAAAGGGGAGCAGAGGGAATCAAGAGGGAACAGGTGCAAGGAATAAACTAATTAACACAAACTAGGAAACAGGAGGGTAGGAACGATGACGCAGACTAGGGAAACAAAGGATCCTGTATGATTCCACCTCTAGACCAAGAAATACCTGACAAGGAGAGGTGGAACCATGACAGTTATGGTCACAGAACTAAAAAAACTCAACATGCTTTGACTTAGAGAGTCCAGAGAAATGTACCGTGGTGGAATATTTGAAATTCCTTGAAAATCCTTGAACAAGTTTGCAAAAGTAGGTTTTTTACATCATTACCAATAACCCACAAAACATTTGATAGACATCAATGGTTCAAGAGGCAAAGTTGTTATGAATGAGGAGATCTATCGTTTGATATCAATAGTTTGTGTATTAGTCAAATGTCACGTGACACACAATTGTCTAGGCCACCAAAAGACATGTACATTTAACCATTTTTACTGTTATAGCAGCAACTAGTGTCCAAACGCCAAGTTCTTTTGTAAGTGACCTCGTAGTGATGGTCAACACATATGTTCCGAGTCCCATGCTGATATGTAAAGCCGTTCTGGATTAATGGCCATTGAAATGTGATAGGCTCTGCCCATTTTTTTATTTTGGCGCCCCTAATCAACCCTGAAAAATAAATTTTAACCTTTTTTCAATACTTATTTACATTCATATTCCACATGATACAAATAGTTTGGGTATATGTCAAAAGTCAGCTGATACACAATTGTTTAGGCACTCCAAAAGCGTATTTACGCCCCCATTGGCCGAATAAATTTAAGTTATAGAAAATATTTCTTACAGACCTTTAGGACCATGAGACGAATAAGTCTATTGAGTGTCGTTTTGATCAGATTTTTGCATGAAATTGGCAGAATTTGCATACCGGAAATGAAATCGTTGATATACGTTTTTTAAGTTTTGAACAAGTGATTACAGTGATGTAAAACACTTGGGTGTGCAACACTCGGTTCAGGGGTAAGGAGCGCAAAAGCAGTTTTCATCGCTGTGGCGCCCCCTAGGGTCCGACGTGGCTGGGTCTGTGTATCTGAGCAGGCAGCTCCATTTGCGCTGTTTGTGTCTGTTATTTGTTCCGTGTTATATCATCTGCAATGTTATCTGTGTTTATTATGCGCTACTGATGTACAGTGACCACCAGCCACGACTCAAAACATCAGACTCATCCGCGCAGTTGAGCAGTGCCGAATCACAACTCACGTAAAGAAATACCTCCGCAAACACCTGCAGTAGCACTTACAAACTGAGATGGCGACAAAGAGGCCAATCCTACGGACTTAGATCAGTTTCTTCGCTTAAGAAGCGTTCAGCTTTTCCGCCAACAAACTCCGCCACGTTAAAATAGCGATCGGCAATGGCGCGAGAGTAAATAGCTCTTAAAGGTAATGGAAGATGACACTCCGATGCTTCAACATTCAATACAAAAAATGTCTGCTACTCATATGTATTTGACTCGCGATTTGATAGGTCTGTTCAATAGGGTGGCCCACCAGTGCACAGCAAAACGAAATTTAAAAAGCAAATATAAGTTCACAACACAACGCAATCAAGCTGCAACACAACGGAAATGCTCCCGACCACTTTTGGCATGAAAAGAGCTATACGTCATGCCAGGTAGGAGGTGCGCATTTTGCTGGGTTTTGTTTTACTGGTTTTGGTAGCCTGTTTTGTTTTTAGTAAATCATTTAAAAGTGTGATCTACTGTGGAAAAACTGAAAGTCAATGGCAAACAATCTAATATAAAAAATGTAAGATTTGTTACACAGCGCTTTTGAATGCTTGACATAGATTGGCTAGTCTTGACATACTAATGTATGTTTCATCAGACTTGGCTTTTGTGGAGTTGCTGCGCTGCTGCTGTCTCTCATAGTGAAAATGTGTTGTCTCTGGGCGGTCTTTCAAGGTCACTAACCTGCCTGAAGTTTATGTATATTTTAAATATGCAGTACATTTGTGCATTAATGGCTAATACTAATGACGCTCATGTTAGGCACAATTTACTATGACATTTTGCACGGATCGTGTATTTTAACTTGCAAATCAACCCACTCTGTATTGTATTCTTTATTTCAATCTCTGTATTTGTCTTATTTTTGTTAGGTCATTTTAACGTCAGGAATTTCATTATTAAAACTATGTTCTCCATGTTTTGAGCTCAGTAAAATGTTGATAGGTTTTTTTTATATAATAGAATTGTATAAAACCCCATGTTGGTTAACTGGTGATGTCATATGTGGGCGGAGTTACAAAACATACAAACAGGTTCAGTATAGTTCTCCAATGCGGTGTCGCTGCAGACGAGGCCAATAGCATCTGTCTGCAGACGAGATGCACTGTCAGACACATGCACTGCATGCGTACTCGTCACATGCACTGTCAGCCGTGCATGCGCACTCAGGCACATGCACTCACAGCTGCGCACATTGCGGTGGGTCTAAAACAGAAGTAGGTCAAATGCTGTGTACAAATTAAGTTCTCATTCTCATTCACAACTCCTTCCTGGTGAAACATTCCTACTAACTCTGTCCGGTCAACCACATCTCTCACAGCATTTAAAAAACTACTTAAAACCCATCTCTGAATACTTGACAGACAAATGAAAAAACTAACAAAAAAAAAGAAAATCTAACCCTTTCTCTCAACAGGTAGTGTTCTAGCTTTTGTTAAAACCAGTAAACTTTGTATTGGCAGTTAATGTTATTGGCTCCTGTATGACATATCGCTTATTGCTCCTAAACTCTTTGTAAGTCGCTTTGGATAAAAGCGTCTGCTAAATGACTAAATGTAAATGTAAAGGCACGACTTAACAAGAACTTCCTCTGACAACCGTCTGAAAATATTTGAAAATAATAACGTATTCCACGAGGTGAACTGTAAAATTCTATTAATAAAATGTGAAGGTTACTGCTTTTTAAGAGTATCGTGAAGACTGGTGGTTCGTGTCATTGCCCGGTATTTATTAAAATTATAGCTGAAAGACATTAATGAACATCTACACCAGTGGTGTAGTCCTAACAAAACAGTGGTGTACTATACAACAATAACCCCGACCGCACAAGGCCAAAAGAGAGGGGTCAGTGCGTTTGTTTGATTTGTTTTTCTAGTAATATATGAAAATTATTTCAGTTAAATATTTATGCATTAGTCTTCGCTTATGCTTTGAATATGAAGTTATAGAATTGGAAAAAAATAAGTTGGTGGAAAAAGGTTGGAAAAAACAGGTCTATGCCAGTACTGTCAACCGGCGTGGTTGCAATAAATTTTCTTAAGAAATGCACCAATTGTATGAATGAATTGTGAACGCACAAAAGCAGCTTGGAGACGTTAAGCAGGAGAACAAGTGGTTATACGCTAATATAGATCTTTAGAAGTCGTTATACGCAAACATCGCTTTGGAAAAGTACGCATAAGGCGTATGCGTGCGTATACGATGTCGGTACGTCGTATTTTAATCCTAGGGAAATATGGGAAAATACAAAATAAAATACACGTAACAAACACATATATATTATAAATGTCTCATTCTACAATTCTACAATAAACAGGTGCTTGTTAATGCTTTAATTATAAAGTTTTATTATGTACCAGTCGCGATTTCTTGAAGACTGCAAGGGAAGCTCAGCTTCCCCTATAATTGTCAAAAAATGAATGGTCAAATATATGTACTATTATGTTAACATTTTATTGACTAAAAATGCGTTAAACACGTTCATCTCGAACGAAAACAATTTCGTTCAGAATCAGCTACTTAGGTCGGCTGACTCGATTTCCTTCTCATTCATTCCCGTAGCGTACAGTGCATTACTCTGTTGAAGCCCAGCGTCCATTGACTTCAATGGGGCTGCTTTAAACAGTTTTTTTCAGTGCTTAGAAACAAGACGGTCATTGGATAATGCTGCGATTATGTCCCGCCCACGGACGCTCAGCGTCTCTGGGATGAATGGAGGAGTGGACTGGCCCGGACTCCGAGCGTCTGCGTGATGATTGGAGGGTCTGTCATCTCTTTTTAATCCACTTTCATGTCCTAAAACGCTCGTTTTTTGGGGTCGACAGCTTATAAAAACGTATTTGGTGTGGGCGTGGGCGTGGTCTTCAGATTATGACGCGTATCACTCTGTGTCTCCATTTCCACTCAGTCCCATCGCGGATTTTGCATGTGTAGTCGAAAGACAAACTGCTGCAACCTTCATCGTATATTTCACACAATTTCACACCACATTCATTGTTTCAGTTTAACATAATTCCCACATTTCCTCCCGTTGAGTTAAATATATATATATATATATTAGATTGTTTGTTCATTAATTCATATAGTCTGAACTAGCCAGCTAGCAAACTGCACACGATGGCAGACAGTGCTAATATTGTCGACCTGATTTTGGCAAAGCCATTAGAAAGTCTTCCTTACGAGGAGAAACTTAGAATTAAACAGCAGGGCAGATCAACACCTAAGATTGATTTAGTGCAAAAGATAGGGAAAAGTAACAGGTCTTTTCAGCTCTCCTGGTATGACAAAGTTAGCTGGCTGACTGGAAGTGCTGTGAAAAAGAAAATGTACTGCTGGCCATGTATCTTGATGAAACCATCTCATGGATGTGTTGTTTGGTCAAAATTGGGGTTTGGAGATCTGTCAAACTTTGACAGGGCATATAAAAGGCATGAAAATAGCAATGAACATGTGAGTGCATGTGCAAGATTACGTTGCATGGGCAGGATCAGGGTTGAGCATGCAATCAATGAAGGTGCTCGCATTCAAGTGGCTAAACATAATGAAACTGTTAAACAAAACAGGGCCTTCCTAAACCGCCTTATTGATGTGACATCCTTGCTTGGCCGGCAGGAGCTGTCATTTAGGGGACATGATGAGAGTAGTGAATCATCCAACAAGGGGAATTACAGAGAGTTCACAGAAACATTAGCTAAATATGACTCTGTCCTGTCCACACAATTCGAGTCCTCAACTGTGTTTTCTGGTATGTCACACACTATTCAAAATGACTTGATCTCTGCTCTTGCAGCCACCATTTCTGATCAGATCAGAGATGAAATTCAGGATGCTCCCTTTTTTGGATGGCAGGTGGATGAAACCACTGATATATCCTGCCGTGCCCAACTCTCTGTCATTGTTCGCTATGTGGATAGTGCAGGTAAAATTCAGGAGCGCTTCATTGGATTTTTTGATGTTTCTGGGGGGCGAGATGCTCAGTCCGTTTTTGATGTTTTAAATGAGAACATGCAGGGCTACAATTTTAAGGATAAGCTTGTGGCACAGACCTATGATGGGGCTGCTGTCATGGCTTCAGCTCTCAATGGTCTGCAGGCCAAAGTGAAAGCAATAGCCCCCAGTGCAATGTTTGTGCATTGCTATGCACACAGACTGAATCTGGTGCTGTCACAGGGGGCCAAATGCTTGCCTGAGTGCAGAATTGTTTTTGCATCACTCTCTGGGTTTGCCACATTTTTCTCAAAATCCACAAAGAGGACGTCTTTTCTGGAGTCTGCAGGCTGCTCAAGGTTGCCCAGAAACGCTCCTACTCGATGGAATTTCACATCACGGATAGTGAGCACTGTGGCAAACAATTATGATGGCCTCCTGCAGACATTTGATAACATCATTGCAGATACGACAATGGATGATGATACACTGGATTGTGCCAAAGGCTTCGTGAGGAAACTGGAGGATTTTGAGTTTGTGTTCATGTTGTACACATATGAACAAATCTTCTCTGAGACTGATGTGGTCTTTGATATTGTCCAGCAGAGAGCGATGGATGTTCTTTACTGCAAGAAAAGAATTGAGTCTCTTCTTGCATTTGTCAAAGAGAAGAGGTCAGAGGGGGCTTTCCAAGCTGTTTATGCCAAAGCAGCAGATCTCACATCAGACCCAAGAGATGAGCCCATGAGAAAGCGCCGTCTGACCCAATTGCAGGATCCCCAAGAGCGCTACAGAAATCTGTACATGGCCATCCTTGATAACATCTTGGAGCAGATTCCTCGACGTTTTTCAAATTTGGAAAGTATGCTTTTCTTAGAATTAGTCAATCCAGGGAAATTTGATGACATGAGACAAGCATTTCCAGAGGAGGCCTTCCAAAGTCTCCTGAAAAGTTATGGCCATCACTTTGATTCAGGGAGACTGAGGTCTGAACTTCAGGTCCTGTATTCAGATCAGGACTTGCAGAGTAACAGGGGAAACCTGTGTGATTACTTGGTGTTCCTTAAAGACATGGAGTTGGACAGTGCAATGACTCAGCTTTACAAACTGTTCTCATTAGTGGCAACAATTGGAGCTACATCTGCAGGTGTAGAAAGGAGCTTCTCCTGTTTAAAGCGGCTCAAGTCCTACACCCGTAACACAATGGGCCAAGGCCGTTTAAGCAGCCTAGCTCTGCTGGCCATTGAGAGGACACTGGTCAAGTCACTGGAAAAGACGCCTAGTTGGTACGACAGGGTTACAGAGCATTTTCTTGAAAAGGAACGTAGGGCAGAATTTACATATAAATAAATGGACAATTTTTATGATTTAGGCCGAAAATGAGCTTCCCCTCTTTAAAAGATCAGCAGCCGCCACTGTTATGTACACATACTATATATACAGGTGCAGGTCATATAATTAGAATATCATCAAAAAGTTGATTTATTTCACTAATTCCATTTTAATTTCTTTTAATTTTGATGATTATAACTGACAACTAATGAAAACCCCAAATTCAGTATCTCAGAAGATTAGAGAAAGGATTTTTTGAAATCTTGGCCAACTGAAAAGTATGAAGATGAAAAGTATTAGCATGTACAGCACTCAATACTTAGTTGGGGCTCCTTCTGCCTGAATTACTGCATCAATGCGGCGTGGCATGGAGTGGATCAGTCTGTGGCACTGCTCAGGTGTTATGAGAGCCCAGGTTTCTCTGATAGTGGCCTTCAGCTCTTCTGCATTGTTGGGTCTGGCATATCGCATCTTCCTCTTCACAATACCCCATAGATTTTCTATGGGGTTAAGGTCAGACGAGTTTGCTGGCCAATTAAGAACAGGGATACCATGGTCCTTAAACCGGGTACTGGTAGCTTTGGCACTCTGTGCAGGTGCCAAGTCCTGTTGGAAAATGAAATCTGCATCTCCATAAAGTTGGTCAGCAGCAGGAAGCATGAAGTGCTCTAAAACTTCGGTATACGGTTGTGTTGACCTTGGACCTCAGAAAACACAGTGGACCAACACCAGCAGATGACATGGCACCCCAAACCATCACTGACTGTGGAAACTTTACACTGGACCCCAAGCAACGTGGATTCTGTTCCTCTCCTCTCTTCCTCCAGACTCTGGGACCCTGATTTCCAAAGGAAATGCAAAATTTACTTTCATCAGAGAACATAACTTTGGACCACTTAGCAGCAGTCCAGACCTTTGTCTTGAGACGCTTCTGATGCTGTCTGTTGTTCATGAGTGGCTTGACACAAGGAATGCGACAGCTGAAACCCATGTCTTGCATACGTCTGTGCTTAGTGGTTCTTGGAGTTCATTAGCTGATTACAGTGTGGCACCTGGTGTCTTCAATATTCAACCTTTTCACAATAATTAAATTTTCAACATTAAAAGAAATAAACACCTGAATTATATCAGTCTGTGTGGAATGAATGTATACATTATACAAGTTAAACTTTTAGAATTATATGGCCTGTGTGTGTGTGTGTGTGTGTGTGTGCATGCGTGCGTGCGTGCGTGCGTTGCGTGCGTGCGTCCATATAAAGACTTATTTCCTGTCTTCTTTTTAGAGAGTTCTTCAGGAGATGACCCGGGAAGAGCACAGGGAGCTGTCACCGTACTATTGGATAGGAAGCCAGGTCTTATCTTTGATGTTTGATGATGCATAATCACAGGCATGGTGCTTCACCTTTCGCCGTAATGCCAGGAATGCTGTGGTGTACTTGTGGTAAATGTAGGTTAAATGCCTACAGACCAGGAGAGGAAATGCTGTGGTCAAGAGCCAGCATACTGTGTGAGCCTACTACCACACTTCTCCCAGTTGTTGTGTTTGGAGGATCTCAAGGACACTACGCAGGATTTATTCCTGGGCTGTAAATTTCCATCCAGGCCCTCTAGCATGATCAGACAGTGCCACACAAGTACTCAACAACCTGCCTTAGCATTGTCAAAGCATTAAAATAATGTTCATAGTTTAGTATTTATTTATTATACTTTTTTTATTTATTTATTTTGTCTATATGTAAAATGAAGATATTTTTGTTATTACGTCATGTTCAGAAGTATTGTTATGTTGTGAAATCGGATTGCATTAAACTGTTACACCTAGATGTCTTTGATGTATTTATTGTCATAAAAGATGTTTAAACCTTTATTTATAACAAGTATGAATCCTTTTGTTTACATTTTTAAAACTATTTACTTTAGCTCCTGTGTTTATAATTATTCATATTTACATAAAAGGTACATTTGTAACAACTTTTTTAAAGATCCCAGGTGATCTCCTATGTGGACCCTTCCACACCAGGTGCTGCTTGGAATAATGGCCCTGTTGATGACAATGGCATTACAAATCGTATTGTGATGTTGATATCATTCAGTGATATGAAATATGGTACAACATATGCAAGAAACGAGTGTAAATTACCTTGACCTCTCCTGACTTGTGTCTGCAGCAATTCTGATAAGGATGGTGCAGGTACGGGAGGCACCAAACCAAGCCTTCTGGGGTCATCTGGTCGAATGCTCCTTCTCCTAGGCATACCCGCTTCACATGTCAATCTGTTCTTCAAAACCCGTCCTGCAACTCGGAAATGTATCCATACGTTTTTTCAGATTTCAAGGCGTATACGCTGTATCGTCTAGCATTTTTCTTGTACAGTCTTTTGAAACTGACATTACAAAAATTTTAAACAATCAATATCAGTTACTTAATAAAACAATAGACAACCTTAAAACGTATTAACAGACTTATTAAATTGCATATGAAACACAGGCTAAATACTGTACTATAATTGTAGTTTAAATAAGTTTAATACATACATCTCTTTGCCCTCCTTCGTTTTCATTGGTGGTCGAGTCCGGTGAAAATAATAGTCTAGAGCAGCAAGCAGAACTCTTGCCTCATAAACCGGAGGGCTGAAAGCATAGCGCTTGCTGGCATACATCAGGATGTGATTCTGGAATGCCTCTAGGTCTGCTGTTGATCTGATAAACAATTCAGTTACTTATATATATATATATATATATATATATATATATATTTATGGCCTTATCAAATAAGCATCCATATTACTAATTAATTAAGAATGCCAGTGGGTTGAATAGCCACACTTTACCTGAATCGCAGGTATTTGTGAACATCTTTCAGCCACCTTTTATTGAGGACTGTTGCCACTAATGCTTTGTGGCATTGTGAGTCTCTCTGGATCCACTTCTTTCCCTGTATTTCTTCAGCTTCAAGGTTCACGTGCCGACAACTTCCCATAGTCCAGGTATGGACGTCACAGATATGGTGAATGATGCCAACCCATAATGACTGCAAACAATAAAAATGCAGTAATACTATGCCTTTACTATGACAATATATAAAGTGACTCACTGACATAAAAATATGTATTGCTCGCCATAAACTGCTCACGTGTGTCGGCTGTCTTGCAACAGCACCAGAAATGGTTAACAATATCTTTCAACCAGTTTAGAAGGATGGATTGTCCTTTTATCTTTGCTGCCTTGAGTAGAGAAACAAAAACTATATATTAGTGTAAAATATAGGCACTCAGCCGTAGGCTATGTAGGTATGAGACATAAATGCAAAATAACTTGTTTACGCCATACTGTTAAAAAAGGATGTACAGACAAGTTACTTTATGGTTAAAACATGAGACATAACATGAGCCATGTACTGCACTTACTGCTGCTATTTTTTTGGCAAGGTTCTTCGCGCCATGCCACATATTGTGATGAATTTCAAGGGCCTTATATTTTCCTTTATCTGGGTCTATGAAGAGGTAAAATAATGTTATGTTAACACTATATTTACATTATACGTATATACATGTATTCATATATGATGTCAGATTTTTCCTGACTCATAAGAGCACCAATCTGGGCATGAGCATCTGTGCAGATCTCCACAAGCTTGATCTCAGATGTAAGCTTGTCTACAGTCTGGATGAAACCTTCCGTCTCCATTACAACATGATGTCTGCCGCTTGTCTTTAGTGGCAACATAAATGATCTTCTTGGTTTCATACTCCATGGTGGTGTAGCTGCAGTACTGTGCACAGTGCCCAGGGTAGTCATTTCTGCCATCCCCTAAAAATAAGAATATAAATCCTAAACTTTAGTGGCTTACATAAAACGGAGAAGAAGGTTTCTTATTTACCATGCCCACGTTCATGAATTTAAACAAGAGGGCAACCTTGCCATAATTGTTGCCAGACAACAAAATGTTGGCGGACAAGAGAAAATCTCCAGCTTGCGTTCCAAACTTCACTACAGGTTGGGAATTCCACCTCCACAAGCTGTGTCCATTTGGACCTAAATATAAAATAGCAGTATCATTACCTTTTGTCATGTACAGCACTAAGTTTTTAATATTTGTCATATTTACAGAAATTGACCGATCTGGTATGCTGTGACTGTTTGAACTCACCCATTCAATAGAAGTTGCTGTGCCCCTGTAGGTTATGTTTATTTCAAAAGGTGCAACAGAGTTACACGGCAAACCCGTCATCAAAAGGAATTTGCATTTTTCTGCAGGCAGGATGAGAAATGTAGCCAAAAGGGAAAAAAGTTTGGTTATCATCGATTCCCATAATAGGAAGTCTATCGATGGATAGACTGCGAATGCTTCAGGGCTCCTCCCATTCTGTACAAGCACAAAATGCTGTAGTAAAGTGACACCACTCAAACAATGAAACAAAATGACCAATAAACAACCTTAAAGAAATCGGTGGAATGTATTCTTCATCAGAGCTGTAACCATCCTTTGGATCACCCCCTTCCGGGGAAGAATCATCTGCCCAATCGATTTTGTGCACAAGGAAACATTTCCGATAAGAAAAAAATAAATAATTAAATATATACATATTTATGTCTATGAAAAATGTAGCCTACTACATAGTATTACTTACACACTGTTCATTGGGTCATTGAAAACATTTTCATCAAAGTCCTCCTCAACAATGCTCATGTCTTGTAAGCTGCGCAAAACAATACAAAGTTGTCACGATGTAAAAAATAAAAAAGCATGTGATAAAAGTTATGATGTTACCTTTTTTCAATCTCTGTAATTACTGCGCCTTCCACGTTGACATCAATATCACCTTCTCTGTAAAAAATATCCAGACAATGTTGAGTAGATTTACATTTTACATTTACATTCATTCATTTGACAGACGTGTTCCACATGTGCACATTGAAATTAAATATTGACAATATAAATACAAAAGCTACTCAGCAAGGTCAAGCTTCTAATCAAACCTATTAGAACAAAATTATTTAGATGCATGACTTGCCCGTCTGTTCCACTACAGGCACCAATGCTGGACAATACCAGAGCTATGAATTGAGAAGTTGTTCTCTTCATGGGAGTAGATGATTCAGGCCCTGTCTCATAGCTGGAAAAAACAGCAGCACCATCAAAAACTGTACTGTACTGATACATTTTTTACATCTAGGGAAGATGGGCTTATCTGCACTAACATACAAGAGTTAATGAAGAACATCTCAAAAAGTATCAGAGCTAGTGCAAGTATGAACTTGCCACAAACAGTTAGCATGAAAAAGGAAAGCCATGGGAAAGTTATTTTGTCAATATTTCTATGCAACAGCCCAGTATAAACAACATTAAAGATGTTTATAAGCAAAGTAAGGCATCACCCCCAGTTGATAAATTGTATCTTCTCAAATCTTCTTTGACACTGTACTGCTCATAAACTATGCAACGTGGAAGTTTGTATTTTATCCTATCAATTATTAAATTACACATTTGTATGTACAGAATCTAAGCACTATTATAATATAACTTACACCCGATTTATGCAAATTATGATTGTAAACATGATTTCTAACTTGATTTGTACACGGCCATGCAACAAGGAATTATAGTACAATTACAAATTGCTAAAAATGTACAAGGAAAAACGCCACCTCTCTTGATGATCATGCTCATCTATTAGCTTAAGCTATCAAACAAACAGTTCACTTACATTGCAGAATTGAGACAAACTTAGCGGTCCAGCAGAAAGCTGGCAACTTCGGCGTTGCTTAGCAAACCCTTTTCCTGCTTCAGTGCCCTCTACTTGGGAAAAGCCACGCCGATGTTTATTCGGGTTTTCTGCCGTTTTTTGTCTCGACTTCGCCTTGCTGCATCGTATTTTCTCTTTTTTGACGACACAGTTTGACGCTCTGTGGGCTCTTGTGCAGAGTATGTGTGGTCCACCATTATTGCAAATTTCGATCTGTTAGAACCAGGTCCAGTACTGGTAGAGTCACCCCAATTCAGGTGGACCCCTATACTTGGACTAATGCCCCATACGTAGTGACTCCCCTGCAGGGTAGTCCCGTATGTAGATTTCTTCATTTATGATTCCCCTGTAGGCGAATCTGTGATCTCCCCTCCGGTGGCTCTTCCACCAGTTATACTGTCTCCCGAGTCGGGTTGACACATTCCCGCATGCGCTCTCCCTATGGGAAGACCATGCTTAATACCTCCACGTGTACCTCCCCAAGTGGCAGGACGTGGGCTCCGCAACACACTCTTCAAGAGGAGAGTAGTGTTATTCCCAGTGCGGCCCGGAAGGGACCTCGTTACAGGGGTAACACCACCTTCCGTGATGACCGTCAGTAGAAGCTTTTTAGTATGTCTGATACTGAATCCATTGGAAGATTACATCTCGCGATAGCGCTCAGTCTTGACTCGCAAGGCCAGTCACTGTCGCCGTTTGTCGCACACCCAAGTGTTTTATATCATTGTAATCATTGGCTCAAAACTTAAATAACGTTTATCACCGATTAAATTTCTATTTTATGCAAAAAAAAATTACGAACTAGTCCCTGGATTTTTCCCCAATCGGAATCGAACCAATGCTGATTAATTCTGTGGAGTGTGAATGTAAATAGTTATTAAAAAAAAGTAAAAATTCCGATTCACGGTCGCTCGGCGGCGCAGAAACGTCAGATCCGAAAGCATATTTTACTTAAATGGCCATAACTCGTGAACCGTTAAAGGGGAAAGGGACTTTTTGCAGAAGTGTTCACTGTCCACTTAGGGCCTTGCAGTCTGGTGCACAGCAGCGTGTATTATATGTGCATGTGTATGTCTGTATTACATATTTCTGACCGACCCTGACATTGTTCTGTGTGGTGAGGACTTTTATACACTGTGGATGTGTTAAGGTGTGAGCCCTCAGCCTAGATGTAATGGCAAAGGTGCATTCCACGCCGATGGGCTCCTGACATCAGCCTTAGAATGTTGTTCTTAACATTGTTCTGACTTCTCTGAAGTAAATTAAGAGTTTGAGTTTTTTACATTATTGTGTGTGCAACAGTGCCCCCTTCTGGCTAACAAGCAGCAGTAGCATTAGCTTAAGTTTAACTTCTTGTAGTAAATTTCCATCATCAGTTAGTTGAGTGTGCTGCAGAGCAGAGTACCAGTGCTGTTTTCTCCTGCTGCATTTTTTCTTTTTACATGGTTGCCTTGGATACTATCTGTCCGTAAGTACTGTACATATTACAAATAAATGTTAAAGTAACTGTACTTGGCATAACTTTGGTTTATAGGAGTTTTCTCATGTGAAATAACTAAATTGATAGTTAGCATGGCTATTAGTTATGATTCAGCATTTTTGTTGCTATAAGTTGGGTACTTTAGATATATCTGTTTTGGTTTGATCTCATTTCTGTTTGTCTTTTGCTCTTTGTTACAGTTTTACAGTATAATAAGAAAAGTAAAGTTTCTTCGTGGAACCCAAGAAAAGTTATGCCTTTCGTCTTTTTGGAGAACTTTACACTGTTAGCTAGCTGTCAAGCTTTGAAGAAGCAACTCATTGCAAGGACAGTACAAACATTATTGTAAATCTTTATTTTTTTTGAATTATTTACTAATAATATAAGAATTAATAGTCTGCATTACATGTGTCCATATGTTTCTTTCTTTTATATTTTCTTATTTGGTGTGCACAGTGTCTTTGTTTCATTGTGTGTATGTTATGTCCTGTGCAGTGCTGTTTGCATATCTGTGTGTCTTTGTTTTATGCATTTGTGTGTGTGCCTGTGTTCTGTGCGCAATTGTTTGCATTTACTGAGTGTGTGTTGTGTGCCTGTGATTTTTTGCGCTGTGTGAGTTTGTGTGTGTGTGTATGTATGCATATTATTTCCCTCTGTATCAGAAGAGTGTTGGTGCACTGTATACGTTTGAGTGTCATGTGTGAATGGCTACTTTCAGCAACCATAAATGTGAATCAATGTATCCATTTAAGATGGTCCTGGATTGTATTTATTCAATATTAACTCTTCAGAACACAAAAGAGGCAGTGCATTAACAAAATATGTCTCTGCAATAGAATGTGATAGACTCACACTTTGTTTTACTAATGGCTTCGTTATGATATGACACGACAACACACGCCAATAGCAACCAAACATATTACCTTAGCAACCGTTTAGACAAACGGTTAACATCATGGAGGCTTAGGGGCTTGGTTTGTTTTACTTTGTGTTTTTGTATTATTAATTGGCAGGTGCCGTTCCACGCCGATAGCAACTAAACAGGTTAGCTTAGCAACCATTTAGCAAGATCTACATCTCTGCAACAGAACATCGTAGAGACATGAGAATTGGTTAATTTCACTCGTTCACACCTGTTTTTGCATAAGTACGTAAGCATGTGGTGCATTAACCGTTACCGACAATTTCTTGGTGTGGAAGAGTGTAATCCATTGTGGATGTGTTACGGTGCGATTCCTGAGGTCAGCCGACGAAGGCAAACGTACCTTTGTCAGTTAGACTGCTCGAACCCGATGATTGCTGCTTGCAGCTATATTTATAAATTATTATAAATTATCTAATTTAATAATAGCTTAAACGATCAAATCTTCTATCCCACACTGTTTGAACAGTGTCTCAATAACACAAGTCCATCATAGGCTACAAGTAGCTGTACATATATCTGTATGGCCTATGTGCGCTATTTAAAATTAGTCAAGACAGACACGTTAGAAACAAACAAACGTTCTCCACACGCAATTCACACGCACGCAGTCACGTCTGTGAGCTTGGTCAGGAAAGAAACGATACAATCCGAGCGTCATACATTTGGCCCGCGGGCCGCCAGTTCCGTTACATGAATACGTGTCCGACTCGCTAATGCCGTCGCGTTGCGTCCATTCGTTCATAATAAATCCACTACGACACTGGTCGTGGCCGTTCTGGACATACAGAATGTCTGGTCAGTCCGCCACTGATCCTGAGACACAGTTTAAAAAAATTAATAAGAAAATCTATTATCCATTTAGGAGGTAAAATGCACCGGTCAAGTGTGTGTGCCCTGCGATGGGTTGGCACTCCATCCAGGGTGTATCCTGCCTTGATGCCCGATGACTCCTGAGATAGGCGCAGGCTCCCCGTGACCCGAGGTAGTTCGGACAAGCGGTAGAAAATGGATGGATGGATGGATGGAATGCACCGGTCAATAAACCCTATTGCAGTACCTAATGACTGGTATAGTTGAATAAAATACCCCAGAAGGTCATAACCAATTAAAATCAAGTATTCCAGAGCGTTATGTACAATGTAAATTAGGCTATATAAAAGATTGATGACAGAAGCCTATACCTGATGACTGTCCATGTATTATTTTACATGCTAAATACAAATACAAGCACAATTATTTGGTAGTAGACGGTAGTTTCTGTACATTCTAAAGCACAAGACAGATTCTTCAGATTTGTATTTCAAGATGTGTGAAACATTCACCATTAACCAGCAACAGTAAACACACGTGCAGTGGCGGTTTTAGGCACGGGCGAACAGGGCAGCCGCCCGGGGCGGCATTTTTTCACGACACGTGGGGGGCGGCACAAGCACTTGAAAAAGAATATAATCTGCGCCGCTAAACCGTTTTCTATTATCTATCATATAACTGTCTGAGTGGGGAATTGTCATATTGCCGCCCCTGCTTGCTGAGAAGCGCAGAAGCTGCGTGAAAAGTGGAAAGGGGAGGGGCCGCGCCCGCGGTGGACAGTTCACCTCCCCAAATGGAGCGGACAAAGAGGGGGATCCACTTAGTGGGCTAAAGTCAGTCACACCTTGACTTTCTTCCAAATAACGCACATTTCATTCATAATATTAAAACACAGGCCTATAGTTAGCATGTTTAGTTTTTTTCTGAATTGTGTGTGTGAAATGGCTAATAAAAACGATCATGTGGAGGTGAATTGGTTTAGTCTTCTGGTCGTGAGTGACAGTGTTGGGGTGATGGGAAATCTGTTGATTGTCGAGTGCCAGATTAACACAGTGACAGCGATGGAGAGAAAAAGGTTAAAGCCGTCAGGTGCCCAATATAGGAAATAAAGAAAAGAAGAGGAGAAAAGAGCAAAAGATAAAGGTATGCAACTACATTCTCTCTGTATGGTTAGGGTAACGTTATCCATGTCATCAATGAAGGGCTGATGTTAATCGATGGTATAACGTGAACTCTTACGTTTGTTAGCCTTCTTGCTATGATGCTTGCTATGCTTATACAACAATAATTCGGTCTTAACTCAACAAACACGAGAGCTTATTTCACCATAAGATTGTGCTTTGCAACAAAACTGTTACATGTACAGTTATTATTTATTTCCATCATTTGGGTTAATGTTGGGCCCGTAATTAGCCAACGGAATTGACATATGTGTAGGAAGTTTCAAAGACGAACATTTGCAATTTGCTATAAATCTGTTGCGTGACAAAGCACATCATTAATAATAAAAACACTGCACTTTGAAGGGCACTCTGGTTTGGACAGTAGAGCGCTTGTGCAGGGTGTAATGTATTCTATATGTGTAATACGTGATGACGTAAGCAGTACGTGATGATGTAAGTTGTACGTGAGAAGTTAGAAGAGAGACACGTGGAGAACTTGAAAATAAAGGACGTCAGTTCAGTTGTCATCTGTTGCAGTCTAAATTTATTACAAGACAAAAACGATAATACATGGTGTCAGAAGTTGTAAATGCAAAGAAAGAAGAATGGCACAGTTACAGCCACCATCGAACCTATGTCTACAAGGAAACCTAGCCGAAAACTGGAAGATATGGATTCAAAAATTCGACCTGTTCCTAACGGCTAGCGGAATCGCGGAAAAATCTCAAAAAGTGCAATGCGCCACATTTCTACATGTCGCGGGTGAGGAGGCAATTCAAGTTTTCAATACTTTTGAATTTGGTGATGATGAGAGAGACAAAATCAACGTTCTCAAACAAAAGTTCAAAGACTATTGTGAACCAAGAAAAAACCTACCTTACATCCGTCACATTTTCTTCACGAGGGCTCAAGGACCATCGGAGAACATTGACTCATACGTCACGGACCTAAAGAACAAAGCCAAAGACTGTGAGTTTGGAGAATTACATGATTCATTAATCAGAGACAGAATTGTTTGTGGCATTAAAGATGACACAGTGAGAGCAAGATTGCTAAGAGAAGCAGATCTCACATTAGCAAAAGCTGTGGACATCTGTCGAGCTAACGAAATCACATCCAGTCAAATGAAAGCACTAAATGAAGAAGTAGACATGCACAAAATTAAAGCAGTGAAAAGTAAACAGAAAATTAAGAGTATGCCAAGAGAAATGCAACATGACTCGAGAGAAAATACAAAATGCAGCAGATGTGGATACAAACATGAACAGAGAAAGTGTCCTGCCTATGGACAAACGTGCAGACTGTGCAATAAGAAGAACCATTTTGCAAAAATGTGTCGAATTGAGCATAAACAGCCAAGAAAATTGCACACGCTTGAACAGACAGAGGAAGATGACAAAAATATGTTCCTTGGCACGGTTGAAGTTCAAAAACAAATTGAAAAGTATTCAATCTCTCACCACAGAAACGCAAGAAGATAAAGAAAAATGGTCTGAAGTGCTCAAGATAAATGACATGCAAGTGAAATTCAAGTTGGACACTGGTGCAGAATGTAATGTGCTCTCATTAAAAAAAACAATATGCTAGGCATAACGGAGAAGCTGAGTAAATCTACCTGCAAGTTACTTACGTACTCTGGACACCAGATGTCGCCATTGGGACAGAAACAGCTCACATGTGAGTATAAAGGTAAAAAAACACAAGATTCAGTTCCAGATTGTTGAAAGAGATGCACCTGCAATCCTAGGAAGATTCACATGTCAAGCACTAGGGATGTTAAAAAGGATACATGACGTTTCTGTAGATGATGATGCATTCTGAAACAGTATGAAGATCTGTTTAATGGTCTAGGATGCATGCCAGGATATCACCACATTCAAGTTGATCCGACAGTAAAGCCTGTAGTACATGCTCCACGAAAAGTTCCTGTTGCACTGAAAGAAAAAATAATTGAAGAATTGCACAGGATGGAACAGATGAATGTCATTGCAAGACAGACAGATCCAACTGATTGGGTGAGTAGCATGGTTACAATTGTCAAGCCAGACAAAATTCGAATATGTCTCGATCCAAGATTTGAAAGGCAATCAAACGTGAACACTACCCACTACTCACAGTAGAAGAGGTTGTATCCAACATGCCAAATGCTAAAGTGTTTTCTGTGCTTGATGCCAACCAAGGATTCTGGCAGATTAAATTGGATGATGACAGTTCCAAGTTGTGCACATTCAACACTCCAATAGGAAGATAGATATTCCTGCGTTTGCCATTTGGATATCGTCAGCATCTGAAGTCTTTCAGAGAGCGGTAGTACAGATGATTGAAGATCTGGATGGTGATAAACATTGTGGATGATTTGCTGGTTTGGGGTGAAACGGTACAAGAGCATGATGCCAGACTGAAAAAACTGCTCCAAAGGGCAAGAGAATACAACCTCAAACTAAACAAAAAGAAATGTCAAATCCGAACATCACAAATCAAGTATATTGGTCATGTGCTGACAGCAGAAGGACTGAAACCAGACGAAGAGAAGGTGAGAGCTGTAGTTCAGTTACCTCCACCAGAAGATAAGCAAGCTCTTCAAAGATTTCTAGGTATGCTGCAGTATCTTGCCAAGTTTATTCCTAACTTGTCTGAAGTAAGTGCTCCAGTCAGACAACTGCTGGAGAATGATGCTGAATGGTTCTGGGAAATGAACAAGAGAAAAGTTTTCAGAAACTTAAAGCTCTAGCAACAAATGCACCAACATTGAAATATTATAATGTCAACAAACCGTTAACATTGTCAGTAGATGCCAGCTCTGAAGGCATGGGTGCAGTTTTGCTTCAAGACCAGAGACCTGTAGCATATGGATCAAGAGCGCTCACGGATTGCCAACGCCGATACGCACAAATAGAAAAGGAACTCCTTGCCATTGTATATGGATGTGAAAAGTTCCACCAATATGTATATGGCAGAGAAGTTCAAGTAGAAAGTGACCACAAGCCGCTTGAGAGCATTTTCAAAAAACCGCTGCATCAAACGCCATTAAGACTGCAAAGGATGTTGCTAAGACTTCAAAGGTACAATCTGAAAGTCATGTACAAGCCAGGCAAAGAAATGCACATAGCAGACGCATTGAGTCGCGCTTACCTTGATGAACACAACGAAGACCTGCTTGAAGAGGAGCTAGAGGTAAACTGTATCACACCTCAACTACCTGTGTCTGAAAAGAAACTGGAAGAGTTCAGGAAAACAACAGCTGAAGATCTGAAATGCAGAAACTGAAAGACTACATACTGAAAGGATGGCCTACAGAGAAAAGTTCAGTGCACAAAGACATTCAGAAGTATTGGACTTTTAAAGAGGAAATCAGTTATGCATCAGGTCTTATGTTCAAAGCATCAAAACTCATCATTCCAAGTAGAATGAGAAAAGAAATGTTGGACAAAATTCATGAGTCGCATCTGGGCATGGTGAAATCCAAGGAAAGAGCGAGAGACATCATTTATTGGCCCGAATGTCAGTTGAAATTGAAAAAATGATATCTCAATGTGCCACATGCAACTCTCATCGAAACAGTCATGCAAAAGAACCGCTAATACCTCATGCACTGCCAGAAAGACCATGGGCAAAAGTTGGCACTGACTTGTTTCAGCACAATGGTTCTGAATATTTGATGTGTGTGGACTACTACTCCAAATTTCCAGAGATCGCAAAGCTGAATGATACTACCAGCAAAAGTGTAATCCTAGCACTGAAATCACTGTTCTCAAGACATGGTATACCAGATGTGGTAATATCAGATAATGGTCCACAATATGCCAGTCAAGAATTCAAGCGTTTTGCAGAGAACTGGGAATTCGAGCACAAGACGTCTAGTCCGAGATGCTCAATCTAATGGACAAGCAGAAAGAATGATCCAAACCATCAAGAGAATGCTCACAAAGTCACAAAGTGAGAATGGAGATCCATATATTGCATTGCTGGAATACCGCAATACTCCACTAGATGGCATTGGTATGTCACCGGCACAACTTCTAATGGGAAGAAGATTAAAAACCAAACTGCCGACTTCAAGCAAATTGTTGACTCCAAAAGGAAGTAAGAGAGTTCAAGAACAACTTCAACAGAGGCAGTTAAAGCAAAAAATGTACTATGACAAAAACCAAACAGTTGCCTGAGATATCACCAGGAGACAAAGTGAGAGTTCAGCAAGGACAAATCTGGAATCCTGCAACCGTTTGAGGAAACATGACTTGCCAAGATCGTATGTTCTTCGCACATCAGATGGAAAGATCTACAGAAGAAACAGAAAGCATCTGTTAAAGACAAAAGAACAAGAATTTCCATCAACAAATGAAAAAGATGACTTTGACACAGAGTCAAACGCAAGTGCAACACTGGAGAGAGAAATAAATCCAGATACACATCAAGAATGTTCAACTGATGGACAAATCAAACCAAACATCATCACAAGATCAGGAAGAGAGGTTAAAATTCCTTCAAGATTTAGAGACTATAAAATGCACTAAATTGACTAAGGCATCTGAGTAAATGTTTAATTACACATCGGAGTAATAATGTTTGTTGGTGAACTCCTTATTATGTGTTGAGATAGTTGTAAAAAAAAAAAAAAAAAAGAAGGGGGATGTAATGTATTCTATATGTGTAATACGTGATGACGTAAGCAGTACGTGATGATGTAAGTTGTACGTGAGAAGTTAGAAGAGAGACACGTGGAGAACTTGAAAATAAAGGACGTCAGTTCAGTTGTCATCTGTTGCAGTCTAAATTTATTACAAGACAAAAACGATAATACACAGGGAACCAAGAACTTCCCTCACCTGCCATCAAAAACCATCAGCCTCCTTGAACTTATCCCTTTTGTGCATGATACGGATCTATCGGAGATCTACCCCAACGTTTGGACTGCTCACAGGATTGCACTTACTCTGCCAGTCACTGTGGCTCAAGCAGAGAGGAGCTTTTCAAAGTTGATCAAGTCGTATCTGAGGTCAACCATGTCTCAGGAACGGCTCACTGGCCTTGCTTTCATCAGTATCAATCACTCAATAGGGGAGCAGATTTGGTATGATGACATTATTGATGATTTTGCATTAAGGAAGGCCAGAAAGGTCAGGTTTTAGTTTGTGTTTTCTGTTCTTTGTGCAATAGTGTAAGAATTAGATGTGCTTTAGTGTGATCTGTGTGATGAAGGATTTGTGCTATTAAGAATATTTATTCTATATTTTATTTGTATATTATTCGTAATATTTTATATTATTGTGGTTCTCCGCTCATGTTACATCATGATTGTACATATGTTGCCACTTTTATGTATATAGAGTATATTTAAGTTCTGATAACTTATACTGTTTTGTGCAGAATTGTGTTTTTAAAATGTTCTGTTGAAGGATTTGTGCAATTGAGAAATATAAGCTTGTCTTACACTCATATTGTTATGGTAAAACATGGCTGTTTGTGCAAAACTTTGGTGGGGGGGCACCCAGAGGGGATCTCGCCCGGAGAGGGATTCAATGTAGAACCGCCACTGCACACGTGCAATGAGAATAAGAACCTCGTGTGTCGAACTACCCCACCTGCACACAAATACAGAACAACTCATAATAATCTTCATAATAATTATATATATATATATATATATATATAATGTATATATTTATCTTTTGTAAGACAATAAAAAAAGGGGGGCACGGTGGCTTAGTGGTTAGCACGTTCGCCTCACACCTCCAGGGTTGGGGGTTCGATTCCCGCTTCCGACTTGTGTGTGTGGAGTTTGCATGTGTGGAGTTTGCATGTTCTCCCCGTGCCTCGGGGGTTTCCTCCGGGTACTCCGGTTTCCTCCCCTGGTCCAAAGACATGCATGGTAGGTTGATTGGCATCTCTGGAAAAATTGTCCGTAGGGTGTGAGTGCGTGAGTGAATGAGTGAGTGTGTGTGCCCTGCGATGGGTTGGCACTCCATCCAGGGTGTATCCTGCCTTGATGCCCGATGACTCCTGAGATAGGCGCAGGCTCCCCGTGACCCGAGGTAGTTCGGACAAGCGGTAGAAAATGGAATGGAAAAAAAAGACAATAAAAAAATGAGGATTTGCATGACCTGAGATGAAATGTTACTGCGGAAGAAATTCCAGGATATTCTCTCTTGTTCAGTTTAAGTGCTTAAGTATCACTCAACCAGCTTTTCTTTTCATCACGCGACAGGAGTTATTTTAACAGTCCTCTTCCTCATTCTGCTGCTTTTAGAAACATGTCTTTGCATGAAATCCTGAATATTGTGTACGGGTAATGTTTTCTTCTTTAGTTTATACTGAATGGTATAATAAAAGGCAGTCTAGATAATGAGTTCATCAAGGCAAGTTTTCATATGCTAAGGTAATATGTTTGGTTGCTATTGGCGTGGGTTGTCACCTGTCATATCATAATAAACAAAGCCATTAGTAAAACAAAGCAACTCTTGTGAGTCTATCACATTCTATTGCAGAGACATAGGTCTTTTTTGTTAATACAATGCACATTCTTGAAAATAGCCTCTTTTGTGTTCTGAAGGATTAATATTGAATAAATACAATCCAGGACCATCTTAAATGGATACATTGATTCACATTTATGGTTGCTGAAAGTAGCCATTCACACATGACAAACTTATTGAAGCATTTTTATTGTTGTACTGAATAGATTAAACCTCATCTACAAGTTTGGTAACAATTTTAAGTGCTGACAGGAATATGTGTTAAATAGCTGATGAGAAGTATTTCAATAAGGCAAAAATATGCAGCTACTGTATTTCGAGAAACCACAAAGTTTTGTGACAGAAAATGAGGTTTAACTGGTCCTTCTGCATGTCTCTAGAAGTTACAGGACTGTGCAAGAATATTTGGAAGTAAAATCACCTACTTCATTTATTTTGTATTACTTGATATTACATTACATTTCACTGTTTGACAATATTACAGAATATGATATTATATTAAACACTTTACAGAACTAAAGCTCAGATCTTCATCTCTGGAGAGGGGCAGAAATAAAGACTCACAGATTAATACAGAAACCCACCACATGTTCATTTATTATATCAAAATTAAATCATTACTACAGTATAATTATTAATGATTCCTATTGGCAAACACACAAGTTGCGAAATAAAGAAACAATTAGAGAGATATAATCTGTTTAACATTCAATTAAATGAGTTTAGATTATATTCATGTAAAGTGATGAGCATGTTTTTATTTAAATCTACTGAAGGAAGGTCAGAACACCCATCAGAGAAACAAACAAAACCATGAGAGAACTACACATAGAGGAAGCCACAGACGCCTTCACTCGCTCTGAGAGCCACAGATCTGTGAAGAGAAAATATAATACAACACAGTGAAATAAAATTCATCCACAGGCAAAATAAACCAGAAAATCTGTTTAAATATTCACCTGCGTCTCTATCAGACACAACCAGAGGACCCATGGAGATGGAGGAGCTGTCATGGAAGTCCAGAGATCTGCGGTTCCTCCCGTGATATCCAGAGTAACAGTGCTGAGAGAGAGAGAGACAGGAAAAACTTAATTATAATCATATATATACACTATAGAATTATAAACAGTATATACTAGATGTTCTAGACATTTTATATTAAGGGGTACGTTATGATGAATATAAAAGATTGTGTAAAAATGCTAAAAAAAAACTCACAGTTGCACAGTAGTTGTTGGTCAGAAGACACAGATGAACAGAACAGTGCAGGTAAACTTTAGTGGAGTTTGAGCTGAAGATAAACATCCTGAAGGAGAAACGGCTGGATGTTGAGACACCATTCTGAAGAAGCTCCACTGTGTTGTCTTGTGGATTTGGACACCTGAAGATAAAGATGATATTAATAACTCAAACACGTCTTTAAACATGTGAAGAAGCTCAAAGTGATGTTTGTGTCTTACTCTCCAGTGATGAGATCCCAGCGCAGACTGTATTCTGGATCATTCACAGGTGTAGCCCAACATGTGTCAATCACTGTGACCAACTGATGACCGTCAACCCCGTCAACACCGACCTCAATAAAAATCTGCTGGTTGAGTTCTGCATCCACACTACTAGTGAAGGACTGAGAGAACTCAGAGTCCTGATATGGAACCATTCTCACCCGATACCTCCCTTCACCAGCGGGAAGTTCCTTTATCACAGTGCTGGTAAAATAATGTACATATTGGTGTTAATTTACTTTCTACATACGTGTCATTCTTGCTTATAGAGTATTTCTACTTAACTATGTAAAAACTGTTGTCCTACCTTCCCAAGGAGTTGATTTCCAGATCTTCTATCATAGAAAGTGTTTGTGTTTGTGGGAAAATACAGCTGAAATTTAGCTTCAGTATTTTCTCTCTGCTGATGAGACCTGCGGCTGAGTCCAGACCCCCCAGAACAAAGTTCTCATAGATGATATGAGTGCCGTTGGCCTGTGGACAACACACGTTAGAGTTCAGATATTAGTATGCATCAATCCAAGACAGCACATGTACGTCTGTAAGATGTCTGCTAAAGATCTGGAAAACATCTGCTGTGTAAAAACTTCTGATAAACATAAACATCAAAAAGCAGTTTTACATCGATTCTAAATCAAAATCATCTTACAGAGATCTTCTAAATGTCTATGTGTAGTTCTTGTAGAGCATTGCGCAAGCAACACAAAGGTAGTGGGTTTGATCCCAGGGGAAACACATACTGATATAAGACCTGTATAGACTAAATGCTGGATGAAAGCATCTGCCAAATGCATAAATGTAAATATTATCTTGCAGATGTAAATGAAGACATCAAATAGACGTCTCTGAGATGTATGTCTGCTATCAGGGACTACTGTCAGTAATAACAAAAATAAAAATAAATGTGTTTAAAAGTTTATAATCAGATCTTTTTGTCTGCAACGTTTCACTTTGACATGTCTAACTGGGTTTCATTTAAAACATAGATTTTTTTTAAATTACATCAATTGAAAAGTTAATTTAAATTATACAACAGTTCTCCCTGGTTCTCCGATCTGATTGGCTAACCGCCTCATCGTTTGTAATCACTCTGCCTCTATAAACTCAGATGTATGAAACTAAAGGATAACACACACATTTGTCTCAGAGCATTTCACAGCTGTTCCAGTAGGTGGCGGTATTGCACCTGAAGAAGTTGGTTGCGACCTGCCATGTAAACAGAGAGCTTACCTGCTACTGTGATTGAGCACATGTTTACATCAAAAACAATGGGAAGTGCCACAGTACAATGGAAATAAGATTTTCTGTGAGTGTCCTTTACAGTCTCTCTCTTTCATTCACACACACACCCTGTGTCATTATTTCTCACTAATAACTGCAAATTGGTTTGGAACGAGTGACAGGGTCACAGGGTCTGTTAACTGGGCTGGAATTTGTGGCAGAAGAAAGTAGTTCCCCATTTCCTTTAAACCCCTCAGTTTTTTTAAGACTCTCTGATGGTGTTTCTTGACTTATTACTCTGGCATAATCTAGAACACCACACTTCTACTCAAGCGATGTTGCCTTATTCATTTGTAAAATGGCCCAGCTGTTCTCTACAGTATTGAGTCTTACCACGAGATTGGTGCCACACATGTGATCATTGTTATCAAAGTGAAACTGCACTCTTCCATTCTGGATGGTTCCTCTGCAGCTGCGGTCATTGAGATGTAGAACATGAGCTGAAAAACCAGCTTCAAACAGCTGACAGCGAGAGAGAGATATAGATTGTGAACTGCTCTCACAAGTCTGAGACAAATCTGAGGAAAAAACATTGTCAACATTAAAAAAAATTAAAAGAGAAAGGTTTACATTTGTGATTTTGTTGTGAAGTGATTCTAACCAAAGGAGTGAGGTTCAGATCTGGTTTGGTTGTCTTTGCAGAAACAGCCGTAAACACCATGTCTCTCTCCACACCATTCATCTTCAGTGCAGTTGAGTGAAGGACACGGGTCAGTTACAGCTAAGAGAAGAACACAGACAGATGAAGCGCATTCATAGAGACCACTGAATAATTATAGATGAGGGCTCCACACCTTCATAAGAAGTTAAAGGGGTGGAGGGAAATGGGATGGAATTTTAATTCTATGTACTTGTAAACTCTCAAACATTGTATGATCTAGAGAAGTCTACTCTGTTTCATCTTAGGCTAGGAACTAGATGGATGTTACTATGTAGCTCTCACATCTATTAACCAAATCAAATGAGCCACACTCATTATTAAATAAAAGAACATACGGGTACTTATGGATAAATTCTCTACCTGCACAGTAAGCAGCACACTCCATCGGTCTGACAAACTGATAAACATAATAATCTCCTGGACAGGCTTTGACTTGTATGGGATGAGATTCGGAACCACAGCAGCCGTTCCATGAAGTCATACAGACGTGTCGTGTGACCACTCCATCTTCCAGCTGTGGATGAGCATCTCTGAGATACAGTGGGTAATAAGTGCCACACATCCCTTGACTCACACATGATTCTGACATCTGAGCGCCCTGACCGTTGATGAAGAGTCTGTACCAGCCATTCCACTCAACATTATAATCACACATTCTGTAGTAGTTGTTGTGGTAATAGTTATAGTAAGAATTATCAGTCGATCTCCAGGGTTCATCCAGACTGGTGTAGCTGTCACAGGGGTCCACACTTGGAGTGCTGAAAGGAACTATTTTGAGGGAAAAAAAACAGAAAGACTGCGTTAATTATTGTAGATTGGATGCAGATTCAATGCATTTAAGAACATAATACATGTACGATTTCTTTACAGATCTGCAAATAAACTAGTCATATATATATTATGTCTACAATACAAATCATCATAAACATATCAAGTGTTTGAGCAGAATGAATGTACCTGCACAATATGAAGGGAGTGGGATGGCTACATTTGGTCTGGTCAGTTTGTAGACATAATAATCTCCAGGACAAGCTTTGACTTGGATTGGGTTGGATGTGAAATGACTGCACTGGTCATAATGAGAGCCGTAGACTTCACGAGTAACAACTCCATCTTCTACTTGAGGATGAGATCCACCAAGCCACAGAGAACTATAACCTCCACATGACATGTAACTAACACACCAGTCGGGCATCTGAGCACTGGATCCATCGATGAAGAGTCGATACCAGCCGTCCCATTCCACTCGAGTGTCATCATGTCCGGTTACATATCCATACCAATACCAGTAATTGAGTGTGCTCCTCCAGTAGTCGTCCAGTATGTTGTAGCTTGAGCATGGGTCACCTGAGATCAAAAACATTATTGGTTATTGAGGCTGAGCCCCCTGAGAACATGACTCATCCCCCTGAATCCTCCACAAGTTTTTCAGAACAGCAAACACTTCAATAAGTAATAAGTGACTCGTTTTCTTTCCCACTGTTTGCGTATCTTCTTGCTTGTCTTATTTATGCCCTGATTTCTCCATCTATATATTTTTTTCATTTGTTGTGTTTCTTTTCTTTATCTCGGTCATCTCCCCTCAATTACTTTGTGTGGTAGCCCCATGCCATGGCTGTTTAATAGTGTTGAAACATCAATGTCATTTTGTTTAATCGTTTGAATGTAGTGAAAATGTGATTTTCATGTCTTTTAAAATTCAAATCATGGGGACATGCACAACCTGTAAAAAGCATTAACTCCTGTGGCGATATCATGAACAGCTAAGCGTCCTAGGTAAGAGGCGCATGCGTGCTTCACTTAATGTTATACCATGTGCGTAAGTAGAGATCGCATCTCTGATGAGCTGTTGATGTTTGTATTTTCAGTTTTGGATCTTTTAGTAAAGAAATATAATTTCACCACAGTCGGGGTCGTTGTGATTACTCGAATGTTTTACATTTTTTATCATTTATTTTTTGTAAGTCGACTAAAGTGACGTTGCAAAAAATTACATTTTGTGGAACAATTGTATTATTAGCTCATTATCTCCAGTAAATAACTAAATAAAATCACCCCCACACAAATATGTAATTTTAATATAGCCATGTATTATTGAAACTTACTGAAGGTGACGGTGGGTCCAGTAAACACAGCTGGAGTTGTTGTGGGATCAGTCTGTGATATAGTACTGACATCTAAAAAATGTAAGAAATGACTAAAGTAACATATAGGCCTAAGAAAATTTGATAGTTAGAAATGATGTGGGTAGAAAAGAAGATGTACCTGTACAGTATCCTGTACACCAGTATTGTGGATTCACGAGTTCATAGACAAAATAATTTCCAGGACAGGCTTTTACTCTGATGGGTATTGACTTGATATCGCAGCAGTTATCAGTCCAGTAATTCCCCCCACAGACCTCCCGGACCACCACACCTTCTTCTATCTGAGGGTGAGGACCGTTGAACCACAGACCACTGTCTGCATTACAGCTGTATGGATGAACACAGGTCTCTGACATCTGGATGTTCATCCCATAATGATAAAGTCTGTACCAGCCACTCCAGGAGAAGGATTCATCACAAATCCACAATCCACTTTCATTTGCTTCCCTCCAGGGCCGATCCAGAGACTCATAGTTGTAACAGGGATCATCACTGATGCTGCTGAAAGAAACTGGCACAGAGAAAAGAGATGTGAGTCAAAGTACTGTAAATAAATAATATCTCAATGCACAAAGATAGTGGAGGCTCTTCAGACACTTTAAAGTGATGGCAATTGGGCTAAAATAAAATCATATTATGGTCTTTTCATTGCCATTCATGTGTGACAGAGATTCTAAAAAGACACACTTCATAGTAACAAATCCAAACAATCCGTCACTGCTGTAAAGTTCTTGTAACTCATCTAAAATCTGTGATTTAAAATGACTTTGCAACATTAATCGGCATTGACCTGCAGAGGTTCTTTTCAAATGAAGAGACTCATTTAATTTGCTTTGCACTATTCCCTCTTTTATGTCTCTTTTTTAGTGGTTTCTGTCGAGCGCATCTTCCTCGTAATTATATAAAAGGTCAATTTAAGTTCAATGCAAGAAACAAACATCCTTCTAACAAGACTTGAAACAATGTTTTATTAACAAAGTTCAGGAGGAGTACGTGCAGATAACTAACCCAGCTAGCTTCCAATAACCAATCTCACCAATCATCTTTTAGACCAGGAGAAAACCCCCTACAACAGACAAGACGCCTTTCCCTCATTCCCTCTACATTTTTGCAGCATCCCTCCTCCACCCCAACTCCTCCCCATCAGCCCATTCTACCGCAGCATAAGGGGGAACGACCTGAGTCCGGGCACACACCGGACCCGGGGCCCTCTCCCCGGACAAGGGGCCGGCGCTCCGAGTTCGGAGGAACCACAGAGCTCTGAGCCCTCTCCCTGGGACAGCACGCCAAATATGCATCATATCCGTCCTCCATCTGTAGTTATTATATGCGAGATGAACTCGTAAAAGAAGCTCTGTAGTTTAAAAAATGTTTACTTCTCCTATAGATGATTTTGAAAACGTATTTGTCACAAATACACATTTTTGAGGAATAAAGATCAGAAGAGTTAGAACTTCACCTGCACAGTATGAAGGCCCGGGGATCGACACATTTGGTGTGATGATTTCATAGACATAATAATCTCCTGGACAAGCTTTGACTTGGATGGGGTTTGAGCTGTAGCTGCCACACTGGCCATTGTAATCCCACCATGCATCATTTCCCATGACCTCACGGGTCACCACTCCATCCTCAAGTCGTGGATGAGAACCGTTGAGATACAGTCCATTATAACCACCACATCCTGTAAAACTCACACACCACTCAGACATCTGAGCACTTTCTCCATTCAGATACAGCCGATACCAGCCGTTCCACTCAACAAGACTGTCATCATGTTCATAGTCCTGGTATGGGTTCAGGTGTATGTCTCTCCAGTAGTCATCAATAGTGTTATAATCAGAGCACGGGTCAGAGATGGTTGTTGTAGAAACTGAGAATAGAATGTAAAATAGAAAGACGTCAATTGATTATATGTTCTCTTTCACAGACTCTTTTTTTTGTAAATCCAGTAAGTAATAGAAACTACAATTTCAGTAAAGCACATACGAGTTGTGGTTTCTGTGGTTGTGGGCATCAGAGTGGTTGTGGTTTCTGGTGTCGTATCAGCTGTAGTGGTCTCTGTGGTTGTGGGCATCACAGTGGTTGTGGTTTCTGTGGTTGTGGGCATCACAGTGGTTGTGGTTTCTGGTGTCGTCTCAGTTGTAGTGGTTTCTGTGGTTGTGAGAAAAAGGTGATTCTTTAACAAGGCAACAGTTATGTATTTACCTCCACAGTAAATGGAATGCAATGTTGAATGTAATAATGACACAGATTTAATCATATTTATGTTAATGTCTATTCTGTTGTTAAAGTAGTCCTTAGGGATAGGTTAAAGCTCACACAACACCCTCATATAATATACGGATGAATAAAAAGTTTAAGGATCAAATTAAATTATAAAATTAAATATACCCAGTATATTGAAGTGTTTTGATGCAAATAATATAATTGTCTTTACACTGATGATTTTAGCTTTTTAATTATATTATCAGCATCAGTTGGCAAATAGATATTTAAAGTGAAAGATTGTGGTAGGAAGTTTAGTCAAACAGCAGCAATACAGCAAATGTTTTTGCTAAATCAAAGACGGCGCCATCCGCTGAGCATTTTAATGCATTTCATCTGTGAAATCCTGGCTAAGATTTATGCTGCAGGTATAATTATAGAAAAGTTAACCTGCCACGCAGCAAATTCAGCGGCTTTTGAATCTTGTTGGACAAAGAGTGAAAATTGAAAAAAGATTGAATCTTGTCAAGACAAACTCAAGCAGCAGCCCCTGAATTCAGCTATAGGGGTTTTTCCTGCTATAGCTGTTGGATTGTTATGTTGATTACATGTTCCACAGTGAATTGATTGTCGAACGATCGATTTTCATCAATTCAGCACCATCGCTATATGGACAGCACCTGGTAACGTGGGACGTATGAACGTAACCTCCTAAGGTATAGTTCGGTAAACACGCGGGCAATTACATGAAAATGTGAACCTTGCCGTGAAAAAAGAACGTTTTTACCAACAGTTTTAACTATGGTAACAGCACAAAATTTCTTTCTTCAAACTTTCTTCAAATTTGTAAAGCATTTGTTTTATTTTTAGTGCATGATTTTTCATAGTCAGGTCAGTGCCATTTTCAGGTTGTCACATCCGTCACGCTACATATTTCTCATAAATGGACACATGGAAATTAAAATAAAGTAACTATTTTATGTTCTATAAAGAGGCATCCCCTCTCCATTTATTGGGTATTATTGCTTCAGGATTGTGCATTTTATTTCAAAGAAAATCTCCCAAAAACCCCGTCCTTTTTTTGTCACATTAATAACGCATGTTTATTCCCCTTTTTTAAAATAGAAAATTTGTTCATAGACTGACATTTTTTATGATTAGACTATATCAACAAGGTTTTAGTAAATGTAAACCGATGGTTCAATTTATTCCTAACAAATTCATTCTCTGAGCATTTTTATGTCACGTCCATAACGCAAAATGTCACGTCCATAACGCTGGAATTGCCAACGCCTGAAAAGGCCTAACTGTATTTAATGTGTACCTTTAGATTAAAGTCTTCCTAGCGCGCTAAGAGACAACGTTATCGGGAAACGCAGATCACAGTGCGTCAAAAATGTTTTCCATTGTGTTTCAGTTCATGGTTTATTTTAATATAACTAATTAAAATAGGTCAAACACATCATTGCACACAAGATGAAAAATTAAACGAATTTGTATGATTTCATTTTTTTGTACAAATATTTAATTTGCTCATTATGTGTAAAATGAATAACTACTCGAAATAAAACTGCACAGTACCTCAGCATCAGAAATGATTGTAAATATTTGAATGAAAATCAATTAGGGCTACTTTGATTTAAAGCAGATATTAAATGACAGATTAAATAATAATTAATTAACTTTAGGCTAACATTATGTTGTTGTCTTAACACTGCACTTAAGCGGCTTTCCATTTCACAGCAATTGATGTCAGGTTATTCATATTATTCATATCATGATATTCATATTATTATCAAAGTAGGTGTTTAACTAGATCACCAAGGTCATTGGGTACAATGAAGTGGTCGTTATTTTTTCTTTGCACGTTTCAGTGGCGCACATTTAAGGAACATAACATGCATAGCTACTTGTTGTATTCTTATAATTTCTCTTAATTCAATGCAGAGGACTGAAAACTTTCCTTTATTTCTCCCCTCCACTCATTCTGGAGGTTTATTCTACAGAATTGTATTTAAATTGTGTAAAACACTCACCATTAATCAGCAACAGAAGACACACACAAAATGAGAATAAGAACCTCATCGTGACAAACTGCCCCTGCGGCACCTGCAAACAGAATTTACACAAAAAGTTTTGTCGTGTGTTTTTGTGTGTTCATTGCACACCTAATACAAATGAAAACACTTTACACGTAATGGGCTAAAGTGAAAAGAATATAAAGTACCTGAGATGAGATGCTACTGCAGAGCAAATTCAGTGAGGTTCTCTATTCAACAGTTGAAGCAGAATAGTGATGCTGCAGGTAGTAAACTGCGTTTTATTCCTTAATGTGCATAACAGGGCTGTTTCGACTGTGTCGTGAAACAAAAATAGATAAAAATGCTGCAAAGCAGCTTTCCCAAGACCAAAGTGTGCTGCCGGTCTTTTATAAATGGATTTTACTGGTAACTCATGAAGCTGGTTGATCAAGATTCCACTAGACTTACACATGCCTGTACATCACTGCACCACAATATTTGCTTCTAAATTTGCATCGACAAATTCATTTAGATTTTATGATACGCTACTGTTTAATCAAATGTATTTTAGAAATAATTTTACAATCATCCTGTTGATATTTACTTCAATATCTAGGATTAAATTGTGACAATATTAACAATTTTCTAAATGTTAAATGAAAGCAACAATAGGCTTTAGTGTAAATGGGCCGCCAGATATGAACATTGTGTTATGGAGTTCAAAAATAAATTGAATGCGTGTATAAGATCATCTTTCGCTATAAATCGCGCATATTAATTAACCAATAATTTTGTATAGCCTCCACGCACATTTAAACAGCGTGCACAGAGGCACTTACATATTTAAGGAGTGGTGAATTCGGAGTAGACTCTGTGCCCGAGGCTAGTTATTGGCAATACACGGCCAGGGGTGCGTTTCCCGAACAACGACATAACTCGCTGGTCAACCACCATAGTAACATGCATCGCGGGGGAAATTAACGATGTAGTTACGACTGCTTCCCGAAACCGTAGTAACTCTGTCGGAGATCAATTGTTTGAACCAAGTTGGTTCAGCAATCTAGTTGATGACGCCACACGGGTGGAGGAGTAATGACGTATACTAATATATACGTTCAGATTGAATTAATGTCAAATTCTTGATGTACATAACATACATTGCATTTACAGACTACTTTTGTTATCCTATTTTTGTTATCTTTTGTTTTATTTCATGATATTTAATTCATCTATGAGTGTCCTGCTACGTCATTCCGCCCAGGGTCCGAACGCACGCAGATCATGCGCATGCGCACTTTTAAAAACAGCGCTTTATTTCCTTGACAAACTAAAAGAGGGGGAGGAAGCTGGACAGACTCGGCAGACCCAAACGTACTGTGAGGGTCTGTTGGGAATGTTTGGCCGAATCCCCTGTCAGAGAGATCTTCCACCTCCGGCAGAGCTTCGACCAGATCCCGAGGGAGTCTGGAGATATTGAGTCCGAGTGGACCATGTTCTCCACCTCCATTGTCAACGCGCCCACTCGGAGCTGTGGGCGCAAGGTCTCCGGTGCCTGTCGAGGCGGCAATCCCCGAACCCGGTGGTGGACACCGGAAGTAAGGGATGCCGTCAAGCTGAAGAAGGAGTCCTATCGGCCCTGGCTGGCTTGTGGGACTCCCGAGGCAGCAGACAGGTACCGAAAGGCCAAGCGGACTGCAGCCCGGGTGGTTGGGGAGGCAAAAACTTGGGCCTGGGAGGAGTTCGGTGAGGCCATGGAGAAGGACTATCAGTCGGCCCCGAAGAGATTCTGGCAAACCGTCCGGCGCCTCAGGAGGGGGAAGCAGTGCCCTACCAACGCTGTTTTACAGTACAGTTGGTTAGCATTGCCGGCAGTAAGTCAGACTTGTTTCCGGTGCATGTTGGACTCCGGAAGGGCTGCCCTTTGTTGCCGGTTCTGTTCATAATTTTTATGGACAGAATTTCTAGGTGCAGCCAGGGGCCGAAGGGCATCGGGTTTGGGGACCACACGATTTCATCTCTGCTCTTTGCGGATGATGTCGTCATGCTGGCCCCATCAGACCAGGACCTTCAGCATGCACTGGGACGGTTTGCAGCCGAGTGTGAAGCGGCTGGGATGAGAATCAGCACCTCCAAATCTGAGGCCATGGTTCTCAGTCGGAAAAGGGTGGCTTGCCCACTTCAGGTAGGTGGAGAGTTCCTGCCTCCAGTGGAGGAGTTCAAGTATCTGGGGGTCTTGTTCACGAGTGAGGGAAGGATGGAACGGGAGATTGACAGACGGATCGGTGCAGCTTCTGCAGTAATGCGTTTGCTGTACCGGTCTGTCGTGGTGAAGAAGGAGCCGAGCCGCAAGGCGAAGCTCTCGGTTTACCGGTCAATCTACGTTCCTACTCTCACCTATGGTCATGAGCTGTGGGTCATGACCGAAAGGACAAGATCCCGGATACAGGCGGCCGAAATGAGCTTCCTCCGCAGGGTGGCTGGGCGATCCCTTAGAGATAGGGTGAGAAGCTGGGTCACTCGGGAGGAGCTCAGAGTAGATCCGCTGCTCCTCCACATCGAGAGGGGCCAGCTGAGGTGGCTCGGGCATCTTTTTCGGATGTCCCCTGGACGCCTTCCCGGGAAGGTTTTCCGGGCATGTCCCACTGGGAGGAGACCCCGGGGAAGACCTAGGACACGCTGGAGGGACTGTGTCTCCCGGCTGGCCTGGGAACGCCTCGGTGTCCCCCTGGAAGAGCTGGAGGAAGTGTCTAGGGAGAGGGAAGTCTGGGCATCCCTGCTTAGACTGCTGCCCCCGCGACCCGGCCCCGGATAAGCGGAAGAAAATGGATGGATGGATGGACTAAAAGATGTCCAATTAAATTTGTATATATTTAAAATGATAGATATGAAATGCACTGCAGGTTGCTTGCTTTGATCAAAAGCTTGATGCATGCAAGTCTAGATGTCATAATAATAAATGAAAAAAAACCTAATATTTTCTCTCAACAGGTAGTGGTCTAGCTTTTGTTGAAACCAGTAAGTATTGGTATTGGCAAGTATTTGTATTGGCACTTACTGTATTATGGCTCCTGTATGACATATTGCTTATTGCTCCTAAACTCTTTGTAAGTCGCTTTGGATAAAAGCGTCTGCTAAATGACTAAATATATATGTAATAAGGAATGATGCTTCTAACCACAGCTCTAGACCTGTAGTTCCAACCACGCAACTTTGCGATGCTGCTTGCGATTGATCGTTGGGACGTTGTTTGGGAAACACTTAAATCGTTGAACTATGCTGAAACCACGGAACTTGAGCCATAGTTGGCTAACGATGCTTTCTGGAAACGCAGCCCAGAGCAGCTCATTTAAATAGTTTTTTGCGAAGTGGTTTCAACTTAAGTATGATGTAAAATAATTTTATAGAAAAAGACACGAGTGGAGGGCATCTGACTGATCTGCCTTTGTAATAATATTAATGCTTGAACGGAGGTATAAAGTGAACTAAAAAAAAACGTTATGTAATAAAAGATTTAAGGGCCTAGTCAAAATGCCCTAATAAAGAAAAATAATTGCCCTCATAATTGCCGTTACGGACGTGCCAGTTGGCCAAATGAAAATATACAAAATTTCAATCAATTTCTAGCAAGCGCATAGCACTCGAATAAATGTTTGGACGCAGTAAAATAACTAAAGCTTTTCTCGAACAAGTCGGCAGTACAATGGCGGCATGCATGCTGCGTGGCCTGAGACTGTCGAGTCTACGGCTTTTAGATGTTCAAACCTATTGACTTCCCTTGGACTTACTTTCCCCAATGAAGAGAGTTTCTTTTGTTTGTTCGTTTGATTATGTTTTGGTTTAAAACTGGACTTTATGTTGCGCAAAGGATCGACGCGGCAAGTTATCCTCTAGGCAAGGGCTAGCCGCTCTGACGCAGCAAGGATTGGGCTTGTCTAGAAGGCCGAGAAAGATCGCAGCCACCAGGTAAGCGAGCTTCTCTGGTTGGTCTCCCTTAGCATCCATACATCATTACACCCCCAACTGTTATTGTCACATGTTCGAACACACATGTTCAAGTTCGAACACACACCGGGAATATCTTGTTAGGTTGTAAACTGTAACCCCTAGACTATGTATTTTTGCATAGGTTTAGCCTAGAATTTCCGGTGACCTATGTGGAGGTTAGAACTGAGGGTATCGCGATTTTTCCCGATGCTGAAGCAGGGTAGGTTCTCCATGTAAGAGGGGGGAAACCCTCTCCTTGCGATGCTGGATCCACCAGGAGTCACAGCTGGAGTTTTTGTGAGGTCCGTTTGTGATATTGTGCTGCAATCTTACAAGACAACAATTTGTTTACAGGCATGGATTTTTACAAAACAAAGTTAAAGAGAGAAAGCTGGAAAAGCTGTACCTGTGCAGTATACTGAACATGACGTTGTTTCACAAGTTCATAGACATAATAATTCCAGGACAGGCTTTGACTTGGATGGGGTTTGATCTGTAGCTGCCACACTGGTCGGCGTACCATATGTGACTTCCATCACGGGTCACCACTCCATCCTCACGTCGTGGATGAGAACCGTCAAGATACCGGTATAACCTCCACATCCCATATTACTCACACACCACTCAGACATCTGAGCACTTTCTCCATTCAGATACAGCCGATACCAGCCGTTCCACTCAACAAGACTGTCATCATGTACATAGTACTGGTATGGGTTTAGGTGTATGTCTCTCCAGTAGTCATCAATAAAGTTATAATCAGAGCATGGATCAGAGCTGACAGCTGTAGATACTGAGCACAAATTCATTATAAACACATAATCGGGAGTAAAAAAGAATATTCTGAGCCACTCTTAGGAGGTTCTTACAATAAAAATGGTCATTCAAATCTGTCCTACTATCTTTGAACAGATTTTTATTTGACTTTTGGTAGCGCTTTAGATTACGGCCTGCAAAGTATCGCCTAATTAAACAGAATTTACAGTGTAACTATTTGTAACAATAATGTACCTCTTCAGTATATATCTGTAGGGGAACAAAATGCAACGTTTGAAGTGAAGTGAAAGTGACTTATTTGTCAGGTGACCCATACCCGAAATGTGACCTCTGCTTAACCCATCCAGAGAGTAGTGAACACACACACAGCAAGTTGTGAACACACGTACACCCGGAGCAGTGGGCTGCTATCACTTGCTATCACTTGAGCTTGCTCAAGGGCACCTCAGTCGTCAACCGCCAGCCTTGAGAGTCGAACCGGCAACCTTCTGGTCATTAGTCCGACTCTCTAACCATTAGGCCACGACTGTCTGTTTGGAGAGTAAAGAAGTCAGGAAATTCAAAAATTATTTTAAAACTAAGGGGTAACTATTTTAATATTATGTGGTATGCAAGACCTGCAGTGTGCTATACAACAATCTGACCGCACACTACAAATAAGCTACTGTGTATGTTAATCATATATAAGGTTCTTATTTTATTATTATAGCAAACATTTATTTATTTATGTGTTCAGGTTTTACAACAGTGCATGCAGACTGTTTGTCAACTGTAAATTTGATAGAGTTTTGACTTTAGGATTTATTTTTATTTGATTTATTTTAGGATTGTTGGTCACGTTATTAAATCATTTAGTTTTGAGTTTTAATGTGTAAAATGTGCTAAATCAATGTTGATCTTTTGAGACTATAATTGTCATGTTCGGGATAGGGGGAAGAACCCAAGCGCAGGCAGCAGTGAAGGGGTTAACACGAACGATACTTTAATAATAAACAAAAACCCACAATTGGGTGCAAAACAAACAAGACTAATAAAAAAACAAAAGACTTCCCACGTGGGGGCAAAACAAAAACTGAACAAGACAGCGACAGCGACACCACGTCTAACAAAACAGGCAAGGGTAGGTTAGGTTAGGCAAGGTAAAGTTATCCAAAAAACTATAACAGCACTACGATACAATGCACGGAACATGCAAACAAGCACAGTAAGCAAAAGGCACAAGGCACAAACCACAACGAACGAGCAGAGGACAATGAACACGAGGATGAGACAGACAAAGGATAATTAACAAGGGAACAGGTGTAGGGGATGAAACACTAATGGAGAGGCTAACACGGGAACGAGAGGGGCGGACATAGATGAGACCAGAGAGAGTCATATGGAAGCCAAAAGGTTCAAAATAACTCTCGCCACACAAAAACTAAGGCTTTGTCATAATTCTGCCACAAGATCAAGAATTACATGACAAAGAGAGGCAGAACCATGACAATAATCAAGTTGTTCAAGTGCCGTTTGATTAGAATATTTATATCCCCTTTATTCCCCAACTTAGATATAGATTATTGTTACAATTAATTGAAGAAAGTTGTAAATCATGTTTAATTATGCGGCTGAAATCGAAAGCGTTACCGAGTTTGTTTTTAAACTTACAGACAGACTCATGTATGAAACAGAGTTGTAATACTGCAGGACACTTATAATTACTGACATAAAGAATAATACAAGAATCTGTTTCCTGCTCCAGATGACCCGAGGCGACTGAGGAAATAAATTCTTTGCTTAGTCTTGTTACACAAACGGTCTATTTGATCTTTCCACAATATCATGTCATCTATTGTTACACCTAAATATCTATATTTTCTCCCTGTAGGCTATAGCACAGCCTTGAGGTGCACCAACATTAGTTTTAGTTTAAGATGTCAGTATTTTTTTGAGTCAAACCATCTGGATTATATTTGTAAATTTAGGCATCAAAATATCAGCCCAAATAGTATTGAAGTCTAAAAAGCGTGCTGCATGCTTCTCAAGTAGGCTACGGAGAGCAGAAGGCGGGGTCTAGCGATACTCCAGTCTTTCATCATTTTGCCCAGGGGTGCTTTTGATACAGGGTTTTGGCAGCTTAGATGAACGGTCCTTAGATGAAACTCCCCTCTGATAATGATTTCCGTTAATAAACTGGGTTTGCTGTTATGTGTGCCATCTCAGTTAAAACGGCCAAACTCTGTCAGCGTTAAGTAGCAGGGTGACTGGTTTCCTCCCAGGTGTTATTATTATCATGCACATATCGCTTATGCTCTAAATAAGGCGAATCAAACCTGGACCACAAAAGATTTGAAACATCACTCAGAGTTACACTGACAGAACTTTGTAACGCGGTGTGTCCAGTCAGCTCACGAGTACAGTGATGTAGTTGACCAATGAAAATCAAGACAGAGACGTGTGTCATGTCAGCGCTATAGGGGTTTTCGCTTAAAGGGATAGTTCACCCAAAACTGAGAATTCTGTCATCATCTACTCACCCTCAGGTTGTTTCAAACCTAAATAAACTTCTGTGTTCTGTTAAACACAAAGAAAGATATGTGTGAGTTTCAGTTCTGTGACATCATCCACTACCATAGTTCCAAAATATATTTTTTATAAAAAAATTGTTATGTTGAACACAAAGTGAGATTTTTTGAAGAATTTCGAAGCACAAACAATTCACGGGCACCTTTGACTTACCATTTAATTGTTCCCACTGAGACAATCAATGGTATCACAGAATTTAAACTTGCTAACATTCTTCCAAATATCTTTTTCTGTGTTCATCAGAACAAAGTGATTCATGACATGAAGGTGAGCAAGTGATGACAGAATTTTCATTTTTGTGTGAACTATCACTTTAAGGGGCATGGTTTGCGCTTAACTGGTTTGGGGGGTAATCATGCATTTGAACCCTGACTATAATGTTTCACCTACAGTATTCCCCATTTACGGTAATCGCTTTGAGCACAAATTACTGAAATACCTTTCTGTCGACAAATCTGGACAAAAGATCAGACTAAAGACAGATTTGTCAACAGAAAGGTTTTGTAATAAACCATAAGACTAACATTTGCCTCTTTTATCGTTTAAAATGTATATGTTATCGTTTATATATTTATCTGTTATTAACCTTACTAAAATAACAATTATGTATGTGGAACTGTCAACGAAAGCAAAAGATGCAATGTCAGTATATTGACAATTAAAGCGATTTCTGTACCTGATGTTTGTCCATTGATAATACGATCATAATGTTATAAAATGTATTAAAATTATAATTCACAGAATGGAATCATTATTAAGTAATGAATTCTGACTTCTGTTCCATAAAGAAATCTCACATTATTACACCATATTTACAGTTTTCTTTGTTGTTCTGTGTAAAATTCTAATGAACGGCCCTTTGTGTCAAAATGTGACATACATCGGGTCAAAGTACATGTACATGGTAATGTACAGACTAACACAGATCCGTCTTAGAACAGTAATAATAAACAGTAACTAGACAGTAACATGTTGAATTGTTAAGTGTTTTACTTTACATATGTTGCGTTGCAGATGTGCATTAATTCAGATCGTTATATTACTTACAAATAGCACTTTTATACATATACTATATGTTACGTTTACATTTACATTAGACTACTTTTTGTTGTTTTGTTAAATCTGAAAAGCTTTAAGCACAGTTGGCGAAATGCAGGCCACATAAATAATCCTCTGTTTTGTTGTGCTATACATTGAAAGCTATAGCAACAGAACATGTACAATGGAAACAAAGTGAGATAAAATGCTGCAAATTTTTGACAAACTCAAAAATGAGCTGTCAGTGCTCTGTACAGGTTGATCAAGATTCCTGTAGATCAGGGCTGTCAATCATCATTACCTGCCACACCTGAACTTATTAAATAAGTGGAGAGACAATGTGCTTGAAGAAATGTCCTGAGACGCCACATTTGTTGAAAGGCCAAAACGCTACTACATTCAAAACCAAAACGTTTTCCTGCTGCTCATAGAGATATGACTCCGGATTTGATTGGTCTGCTGAAAGTAACTGCAGGAAGGGTACAACACGTGAACGGCTGCCTCAGGGAAAAACTTTATGTTTTTCTTTACTGCATTCATTATGCAGGCTATGGAAATACTGCTATATTAACAAGAAACAGCAGTCCATCTCCCTCCAGTACTTGCACGTCAAAGGATCTGCCCTTCTAAGTGCGCAGGGCACATGAATGCATTTGGATTCACCCGAACATGCGATAATGGCGTTCAGTTTCTTGCACATATCAATTGATTTGCTTACTTTTGTGTTGAATGTATTAGCGTTTTTGACTCTCATTTAAATGACCCAATTAATACTTAATATCTGCATAAACATCTTTTTGAATTCTTTTAAATTAACAGCCATTTCATTATGGGTAAACTAAAACATTAAGGAATATAAAATACAACTATGAACACAAAATCCATTTTAATTAAATATCATGAAAAGGCAAAAATACTTGATGCAATATTTGTGTGCATGTTTTAATATATAGCTTTCCTGTAGCTCAGTGGTAAGAGCATTGCGCTAACAACGCATGGTTGTGGGTTCGATCCCAGGGGATTGCAAATACCTATGTAAAATGTATAGGATAAAGCAATGTAAGTCGCTTTGGATAAAAGCGTCTGCCAAATGCCTAAATGTAATGTAAATGTAAATATATGATATAGGAAGTAACAGCAACAAAAAACATCATTAAAGTAACTAATGCAGTAAATAACAGAAATACAAAATAATAGAAGAAATGATGATATGGTCAAAACTGGCCCGCATCCTATTTTATATCCTCTCAATATTTGCTTTATAATATGCAAGAAATTTGTTTAGTAGATGTTATCCACCACTCACTGGTTTTATTTAAATCAGTTATCCATCATTTTGTACAGTATAAAACTAAGACTGTTTTTCTGAATGAAGAAATGCAGCAATGGGCTTTAATGGTGGAGACTTAAAATCATAATTCAGTGATTCCAAAAAATACACTATATGACAAATAGTCTTTCGAAGAACACGTTTGTCTACTTTAAATATTTCTGTGAGTACAATATATGTAAGAACTGAATGTCTCCAACTTACAGTAGCAGTTTGGGCAGGGCCCTTTTCTACATTCCACATGCACCTGCACATGTAACAACAATCATAGAATAATGACTTTTAATGACACACTTTAGTGTGGATGAACTTGACTGTCCTGCACAAAACACAGACGTGTGAAATGAAACGCAAAATACAAACCAGACTCTCATCACCCAACACCCATCAGTGCCTTGTATACAGTGCTACAGCCTATCCAAAACTATTGAACTAGTTATGGTTTAAACGCAATCTATTCATGTATATTAACATATTTACATTTACATTTAGTCATTTAGCAGACGCTTTTATCCAAAGCGACTTACAGGCGGGGTAAACAATGGAAGTAATTGGGACAGCACAAGGAGAACAAAAAGCATAAGTGCAATCAAAAAAAGAAGACTGGTCTCATATAACCTAACACAGTATACAGAGCTAAGTTAGAATATATATATGTTTTATATATATGTAGAGTGGAAAAGAAATAGAAGTCAGAACTGATCAGTCAGGTGTTAACGGAAGAGATGTGTTTTCAGATGATTCTTAAAGATGGCCACAGAATCTGCAGATCTTGTAGCAGCGGGCAGATCATTCCTCATAGGTGGAACCGATCCGGAGAAGGTACGTGAGAGAGATTTTTACCTTTTTGGGATGGCACCACAAGACGTCGTTCGTTGGCAGAGCGCAGGGATCTGGCGGGTACATACGTCTGCATTAGCGAGTGAAGATAAGGGGATGCCGAACCAGTGGTGGTCTTGTAAGCCAAGAGCAGAGTCTTGAATTTGATGGAAGCGACTATAGGGAGCCAATGTACCTTAATGGAGAGAGGAGTGACGTGTGCTCTCTTCGGTTCATTAAAGACCACTCTTGCCGCAGCATTCTGGATCATCTGTAGAGGTATACAAAGAAGGTTAATTCCTGTCTTTGTATCATTTGTTCTTTTTTGGCTCATTTCCATATAACCTGGAACAGCATGTCTGGTTTAATTTGACACCGGTCATCTGTCATGCTAACTGTGTAAAAGTCTCACGATCTCATGACTGATAAGACATGGAAAGGAAAGTACATGCTTGCGGGTAAAATGACAAGCATGCATTCAATGGTTCAGTTGTTATCAATACTGTTCAGTTGTTATCAATACTGTCAATAAGTCATTTACTTGAAATGTTAAGGCGGGCCAGGTAAAGAGGATTGACGGGCCGCCAGTTCCGTTACATGCCTTCGCGTTGCGTGCATTCGCGATTATAATAAATCCACAAGTCTGCCACTGGTCGAGGCCTTTCTGGACTTTGACAGAATGTCTGGTCAGTCCGCCACTGATCCTGAGGCACAGTTTAAAAAATGAATAAGAAAATCTATTATCCATTTAGGAGGTAAAATACACCGGTCAATAAACCCTATTGCAGTACCTATGACTGGTATAGTTGAATAAAATACAACAGAAGTATATTATGTCATGGTCCTGGCCTTCCTGTTCTGTTTTTTTTGTTTACCCCTTCATCCCCGTGCCTGCCTGCAATTGGGTTCTCTCATTTTCCCGTACCATATTAAGAGCGTTATGTACAATGTAAATGTAAATTAGGCTATATGAAAGATTGATGACAGAAGCCTATACCTGATGACTGTCCATGTATTATTTTACATGCTAAATACAAATATAAGCACAATTATTTGTTAACGTATATTTGTAGACGGTAGTTTATATTCTGTATATTCTAAAGCACAAGACAGATTCTTCAGATTTGTATTTCAAGATGTGTGAAACATTCACCATTAACCAGCAACAGTCAACACACGTGCAATGAGAATAAGAACCTCGTGTGTCGAACTACCCCACCTGCACACAAATACAGAACAACTCATAATAATCTTCATAATAATTATATATATATATATAATGTATATAATTATCTCTTGTAAGACAATAAAAAAATGAGGATTTGCATGACCTGAGATGAAATGTTACTACAGAGGAAATTCCAGGATATTCTCTGTTGTTCAGTTTAAGTGCTTAACTGGAACAGTAAGTATCACTCAACCAGCTTTTCTTTTCATCACGCGACAGGAGTTATTTTAACAGTCCTCTTCCTCATTCTGCTGCTTTTAGAAAAATGTCTTTGCATGAAATCCTGAGTATAGTGTACGGGTAATGTTTCTTCTTTAGTTTATACTGAATGGTATAATAAAAGGCAGTCTAGATAATGAGTTCATCAAGAATAACTTTTTGTTATTCTTTTAATTATTCAAACCTAAGGCAAAAATATGTAGCTACAGCATTTCGAGAAACCACAAAGTTTTGTGACAGAAAATGAGGTTTAACTGGTCCTTCTGCATGTCTCTAGAAGTTACAGGACTGTGCAAGAATATTTGGAAGTAAAATCACCTACTTCATTTATTTTGTATTACTTGATATTACATTACATTTCACTGTTTGACAAAATTACAGAATATGTTATGATATTAAACACTTTACAGAACTAAAGCTCAGATCTTCATCTCTGGAGAGGGGCAGAAAGAAAGACTCACAGATTAATACAGAAACCCACCACGTGTTCATTTATTATATCAAAATTAAATCATTACTACAGTATAATTATTAATGATTCCTATTGGCAATAGATGATGATGTGTCTAAGTGTCACAAGTTGTGAAATAAAGAAACAATTAGAGAGATATAATCTGTTTAACATTCAATTAAATGAGTTTTGATGATATTCATGTAAAGTGTTGAGCATGTTTTTATTTAAATCTACTGAAGGAAGGTCAGAACACCCATCAGAGAAACAAACAAAACCATGAGAGAACTACACATAGAGGAAGCCACAGACGCCTTCACTCGCTCTGAGAGCCACAGATCTGTGAAGAGAAAATATAATACAACACAGTGAAATAAAATTCATCCACAGGCAAAATAAACCAGAAAATCTGTTTAAATATTCACCTGCGTCTCTATCAGACACAACCAGAGGACCCATGGAGATGGAGGAGCTGTCATGGAAGTCCAGAGATCTGCGGTTCCTCCCGTGATATCCAGAGTAACAGTGCTGAGAGAGAGAGAGAGAGACAGGAAAAACTTAATTATAATCATATATATACACTATAGAATTATAAACAGTATATACTAGATGTTCTAGACATTTTATATTAAGGGGTACGTTATGATGAATATAAAAGATTGTGTAAAAATGCTAAAAAAAACTCACAGTTGCACAGTGATTGTTGTTCAGAAGACACAGATGAACAGAGCAGTGCAGGTAAACTTTAGTGGAGTTTGAGCTGAAGTCCACTAAGAAACCACGGCACAACAGACACTTTGATTTCCTTCTCACTCCATTCCTCATCTTTTTCTTCCTCTCCTGTTCTCTATTCATCTCCCAGATGTACTGTATTCTGGATCATTCAAGCCCACATGTGTCAATCACTGTGACCAACTGATGACCGTCAACCCCGTCAACACCGACCTCAATAAAAATCTGCTGGTTGAGTTCTGCATCCACACTACTAGTGAAGGGCTGAGAGAACTCAGAGTCCTGATATGGAACCATTCTCACCCGATACCTCCCTTCACCAGCGGGAAGTTCCTTTATCACAGTGCTGGTAAAATAATGTACATATTGGTGTTAATTTACTTTCTACATACGTGTCATTCTTGCTTATAGAGTATTTCTACTTAACTATGTAAAAACTGTTGTCCTACCTTCCCAAGGAGTTGATTTCCAGATCCTCTATCATAGAAAGTGTTTGTGTTTGTGGGTAAATACAGCTGAAATTTAGCTTCAGTATTTTCTCTCTGCTGATGAGACCTGCGGCTGAGTCCAGACCCCCCAGAACAAAGTTCTCATAGATGATATGAGTGCCGTTGGCCTGTGGACAACACACGTTAGAGTTCAGATATTAGTATGCATCAATCCAAGACAGCACATGTACGTCTGTAAGATGTCTGCTCAAGATCTGGAAAACATCTGCTGTGTAAAAGCATCTGATAAACATAAACATTAAAAAGCAAAATCAAAATCAAAATCATCTTACAGAGATCTTCTAAATGTCTATGTGTAGTTCTTGTAGAGCATTGCGCAAGCAACACAAGGTAGTGGGTTTGATCCCAGGGGAAACACATACTGATATAAGACCTGTATAGACTAAATGCACTGGATGAAAGCATCTGCCAAATGCATAAATGTAAATATTATCTTGCAGATGTAAATGAAGACATCAAATAGACGTCTCCGAGGTGTATGTCTGCTATCAGGGACTACTGTCACTAATAACAATAACAAATAATATAAATAAATGTGTTTATATATTAGATCTTTTTCTCTGCAATGTTTCACTTTAACATGTCTTACTAGTTAAATTTAAAACATTGATACCTCTATTCCATTTTTTTTTATTACATCAATTGGAATGTTAATTTAAATTATACAACAGTTCTTCCTGGTTCTCTGAGACATCGAATAGACGTCTCAGAAATGTCTTCTATCAGGGACTACTGTAACTAATACATTTTTATAACAAATCAATTAAGAAAATGTGTATAATAGTTTATATTCAGACGGTGTCTGCAATGTTTCACTTTGACATGTCTAACTAGGTTTAATTGAAAACTGTGGTTCTCAAACTTTTTTGGCGTAAGTACCCCTTTTTATGATTTTTTCAAGCCAAGTACCCCTTGACCAGACAACAACATTTTACCTTAAAATTCAGTGAAATGAGAGTCAAATAGTTACTATATCTAAATGTATTAATTATTTTTTATGCAGCTTTGTGTAGTCGTAATTTCAAATAAAAATACTATTATCATAATTAATTGATTTTCATAATTTAATCCTAAATGTCAGTTTCTCTCACGTACCCCCTGCAGTACCCCTAGGGGAACGTGTACCCCCATTTAAGACCCACTGACTTAAAACATTTTAAAACATTGATACCTCTATTTCATTTAAATTATACAACAGTTCTTCCTGGTTCTCCGATCTGATTGGCTAAGAGCCATGCAATATTCCACCAGTACCGTCATGGAAACCGCCTCATCATTTGTAATCACTCTGCCACTGTAAGCTCTGATTTATGAAACTAAAGGATAACACACACATTTGTCTCTTAGAGCAATTCACAATTCCAGTAGGTGGCGGTATGCACCAGAACAAGTTGGTTGCGACCTGCCATGTAAACAGAGTGAGTGAGAACTTCCTACTGCAAACGAGCCCATGTTCACATCATGCCATAGAAATAACTTATGAGTGTCCTTTACAGTCTCTCGCAGTTCTTTACAGTTCATTCACACACACACCCGGTGTCATTATTTCTCACTAATAACTGCAAATTGGTTTGGAATTAGTAAGAGGGTCACAGGGTCTGTTAACTGGGCTGGAAATGTAATAAAAACAGAGGATTTTAAAGACACTGATGGTGTTTCTGGATTATCCGGCACTTGACTCATGATTCCGGCCTAGATCACAGCCATGCTGATCTAGAGCACCATCACACTTCTACTCAAGCGATGTTGCCTTATTCATTTGTAAAATGGCCCAGCTGGTTCTCTACAGTATTGAGTCTTACCACGAGATTGGTGCCACAGATCTGATCATTGTTATCAAAGTGAAACTGCACTCTTCCATTCTGGATGGTTCCTCTGCAGCTGCGGTCATTGAGATGTAGAACATGAGCTGAAAAACCAGCTTCAAACAGCTGACAGCGAGACAGAGATATAGATCCTGAACTGCTCTCACAAGTCTGAGAGAAATCTGGGGAATAAACATTGTCAACATTAAAAAGAGAGAGAGAGAAAGGTTTACATTTGAGATTTTGTTGTGAAGTGATTCTAACCAAAGGAGTGAGGTTCAGATCTGGTTTGGTTGTCTTTGCAGAAACAGCCGTAAACACCATGTCTCTCTCCACACCATTCATCTTCAGTGCAGTTGAGTGAAGGACACGGGTCAGTTTCAGCTAAGAGAAGAACACAGACAGATGAAGCGCATTCATAGAGTCCACTGAATAATTATAGATGAGGGCTCCACACCTTCATAAGAAGTTAAAGGGTGGAGGGAAATGGGATGGATGTTTATTCCTAGACTTGTAAACTCTAAAACATTGTATGATCTAGAGATATCTATTCTTTTTCATCTTAGGCTAAGAAGTTGCTGGATGTTACTTGGTGGCTCTCACATCTATTAACCAAATCAAATGAGCCACACTCATTATTAAATAAAAGAACATACGAGTACTTATGGATAAAATTCTCTACCTGCACAGTAAGCAGAACAGTGCATCGGTCTGACAAACTCATAAACATAATAATCTCCTGGACAGGCTTTGACTTGTATGGGATGAGATTCATAACCACAGCAGCCGTTCCATGAAGTCATACAGACGTGTCGTGTGACCACTCCATCTTCCAGCTGTGGATGAGCATCTCTGAGATACAGTGGGTTATAAGTGCCACACATCCCTTGACTCACACATGATTCTGACATCTGGGAGCTGTGACCGTTGATGAAGAGTCTGTACCAGCCATTCCACTCAACATTATAATCACACATGTCATAGTAGTTGTTGTAGTAGTCAAAGTTATAGTAAGAATTATCAGTCGATCTCCAGGGCTGATCCAGACCGGTGTAGCTGTCACAGGGGTCCACACTTGGAGTGTTGAAAGAAACTATTATGAAAAAAAGAGTGCATTTATAATATGGATTACATTAGATCAGATAAAATGCATTCAGGATCATCTTAAATGTACAGTTAGATATCAGTTAGAAATCGCAAATACTTGCTGTAATATATTTAAATAAAACACACAAATACTCATAAGTAATTTGGAAGATTAAAAATACATAAACTGAGAGAATGTTTGGGAGTCCTCAATGAGAACATTTTGAATGGGGGCGTTGAAGGGATTTTGATGAGGCCTTGTTAATGAAAAGGTAATACCAAAGATTCACAATGAGATGAAATAAAACATGTAACTGCCTGCAAAAATGTGAAATGCAACATTTTTAATGATATTTTAGGCTTATTGATTAGACCGGAATTTAACTTGACATACGGCGCTGCACAGATCAATTGACATTATGACATCAAAGCACTGTGAGAGCAGGACTGTATGCATAGACTGGAGCTCCAACCCTGAACTTGTTGGCCGTTTCTCAATTCCAACAACGCAAAGAACGGACTTGTGTTCCGAGACCGGTCTTGCGTTGCAGCCTCGGACGAACGCACTTGGATGGACACGCCGCAATGACTTCTGGGCAGTGGTGTAGTCTACGTGATAGGTTAACTTTATGGTAATGAGCTATGACGCGGTTCGGCGGCAACCAATCGGAATGAGAGGGTTCGGGAGAATGCAGCCCATAAACTGTGGTTCCGACCACATTTGTTCCCAGGCAAAATGGAGGAGTGGACAAAGGTGTCTGAGATTGTTTGTGTTCCTGGTGAGTTGCTGATGATGTGCATTAACGTTAGGCCTATACATTTCCTGCAAATAAGCGGAATTTCATGCTAACTTTAGCGCCAGAGCATGCGCAACAGTTACTGCTGCAGAATATTATAAACGTGTAACTACAATAAAGTTCTTTCCACCGATACATTTCTTGTGGTCAGTCTGCACAAGATCAACAAGCTTGTTTGCTTTGCGGCCCCTTTAAATGCAAGATAAGATTTTGATCATAGTGTCAGCGCGCCAAAGACTCTTTCTACAGCGTTGTTGGCAGGGCGGCCATAGCGATTTTTGACGCTCTCGACGGCGGCGGTGTAAACGTACAGTTACAGAAAATGAGCCCGACGAGGATCACGCGACGTTGTTTGCGATGTCCTCCTCCCTCGCGATATTGTCCCGGCGTTTCTCTGTCCGCCGGTGTATTATACTTTATGATGATAACTCACCCCCGCTTTAACAACCACTGTGTAGTCTTTAATACAATTTAATAAAATTGGCGCAACTTGTCACCCAGTTTGTGAAAACTAGGCAAGCAAGTTATTAGTGACGAGCATCAGAGTTTGATTTTGACCATTTATTTCAATATCATTTACTGTAAGTCTTTGACATGGCCTTAGTCAAAATCTAAAATCAATTAATTAATCTAAAATCAATTAAAATAAAATAAGATTATATGTTCACGGGATGTTCTTTACAAGGCTTAATGAAACTCTTAACCGGCTGAGACAGCGATGAACAAAAACAGCAAGTCCCCCCAGCTGTCATTGGCTATTGAAGTCTTGGTTGCACTAAATCTTTCAGAATGCTCTTGATTACGTATAGAGGCATACACTTTAAATTTGTGAGTGTGGGTTAGTTGGGACAGATGGGTAGGTTGGGAGGGAAAAAGCAGAGTATACTCACTACAAAAAACTAGACTACACCACTTCTTCTGGGACTTCAAGCAGGCTCCATACGCGCATAAGTCTGCATTAAATTCATCCTCCATATCGAGAACACATCTGGGTACTTTCATGCGTTCTCTGTTCTTGTGTTCATGAGATTTGAAACGGACTTTGCCGGGTTATTGATAACGTAGAGCGAGAACACGAGGACACAAGACCGCTGAAGAGCGCATATTGAGAAACGGCTGTTGATAGGCTGCTTTAGCTGTGTTTGATTGGGGTTTGAGCTGAAATCTTCTGGACGGTAGCTCACCACGAGCAGTTGGAGATTCAAACAGCATCACACTGGATCATATGTAGATCCTTGTTTTTCAAGTTCAACGAGTATACTGGATTCAACAGTATGCACCACTTGATTTACTGGCATCTGGCCCTAAACTATTATATATATGGCGGCCTATTAAGTATTATAAATTAAGTAAGATAAAAAATATAGACTTGATAAGTGTTTTAAATACATAATATCCTCTTTAGTATTTAATATCACTAAAATATTGTTGTCCAGCAAATACTAGTTACATACTTAAAACCTATAAAATACATGTTTTAAAAACATTTAATTGAAATACAGTATATACCGTAGATTATGTCTATAACATAATTCATCATAAACATATCAAGTGTTTGAGCAGAATGAAAGTACCTGCACAATATGAAGGAGCTGGGATTGCTAGATTTGGTCTGGTCAGTTTGTAGACATAATAATCTCCAGGACAAGCTTTGACTTGGATTGGGTTGGATGTGAAATGACTGCACTGGTCATACTGCGTGCCGTAGTCACGAGTAACAACTCCCTCTTCTACTCGAGATGAACCACCAAGCCACAAAGAACTACCTCCACATGACATGTACTAACAACCATCGGGCATTTGCTCTATGAGTTTGCTGATGATGTGCATTAACGTTAGGCCTATACATTTCCAAATAAGCGGAATTTCATGCTACTTTAGCGCCAGAGCATGCGCAACAGTTACTGCTGCAGAATATTATAAACGTGTAACTACAATAAGTTCTTTCCACCGATACATTTCTTGTGGTCAGTCTGCACAAGATCAACAAGCTTGTTTGCTTTGCGGCCCCTTTAAATGCAAGATAAGATTTTGATCATAGTGTCAGCGCGCCAAAGACTCTTTCTACAGCGTTGTGGCAGGGCGGCCTAGCGATTTTGACGCTCTCGACGGCGGCGGTGTAAACGTACAGTTACAGAAAATGAGCCGACGAGGATCACGCGACGTTGTTTGCGATGTCCTCATCCCTCGCGATATTGTCCCGGCGTTTCTCTGTCCGCCGGTGTATTATACTTATGATGATAACTACCCCGCTTTAACAACCACTGTGTAGTCTTTAATACAATTTAATAAATTGGCGCAACTTGTCACCCAGTTTGTGAAAACTAGGCAAGCAAGTTATTAGTGACGAGCATCAGAGTTTGATTTTGACCATTATTTCAATCATTTACTGTAATCTTTGACATGGCCTGTAGTATTAAAATCTAAAATCAATTAAAATAAAATAAGATTATATGTTACGGGATGTTCTTTACAGGCTTAATGAAACTCTAACGGCTGAGAGACAGCGATGAACAAAAACAGCAAGTCCCCCCAGCTGTCATTGGCTATTGAAGTCTTGGTTGCACTAAATCTTTCAGAATGCTCTTTGATTACGTATAGAGGCATACACTTTAAATTTGTGAGTGTGGGTTAGTTGGGACAGATGGGTAGGTTGGGAGGGAAAAAGCAGAGTATACTCACTACAAAAAACTAGACTACACCACTTCTTCTGGGACTTCAAGCAGGCTCCATACGCGCATAAGTCTGCATTAAATTCATCCTCCATATCGAGAACACATCTGGGTACTTTCATGCGTTCTCTGTTCTTGTGTTCATGAGATTTGAAACGGACTTTGCCGGGTTATTGATAACGTAGAGCGAGAACACGAGGACACAAGACCGCTGAAGAGCGCATATTGAGAAACGGCTGTTGATAGGCTGCTTTAGCTGTGTTTGATTGGGGTTTGAGCTGAAATCTTCTGGACGGTAGCTCACCACGAGCAGTTGGAGATTCAAACAGCATCACACTGGATCATATGTAGATCCTTGTTTTTCAAGTTCAACGAGTATACTGGATTCAACAGTATGCACCACTTGATTTACTGGCATCTGGCCCTAAACTATTATATATATGGCGGCCCTATTAAGTATTATAAATTAAGTAAGATAAAAAAATATAGACTTGATAAAGTGTTTTAAATACATAATATCCTCTTTAGTATTTAATATCAACTAAAATCCAAATTTGTTGTCCAGCAAAATACTAGTTACATACTTAAAACCTATAAAATACATGTTTTAAAAACATTTAATTGAAATACAGTATATACCGTAGATTATGTCTATAACATAATTCATCATAAACATATCAAGTGTTTGAGCAGAATGAAAGTACCTGCACAATATGAAGGAGCTGGGATTGCTAGATTTGGTCTGGTCAGTTTGTAGACATAATAATCTCCAGGACAAGCTTTGACTTGGATTGGGTTGGATGTGAAATGACTGCACTGGTCATACTGCGTGCCGTAGACTTCACGAGTAACAACTCCATCTTCTACTCGAGGATGAGAACCACCAAGCCACAAAGAACTGAAACCTCCACATGACATGTAACTAACACACCACTCGGGCATTTGTGCACTCGATCCATTGATGAAAGAGTCGATACCAGCCGTCCCATTCCACACGCGTGTCATCATGTCCAGTTACATATCCATACCAATACCAGTAATTGAGTGTGCTCCTCCAGTAGTCGTCCTGTATGTTGTAGCTTGAGCATGGGTCACCTGAGATCAGAACATGTTACTGGTAATGAGAATTAGGTTAACCTGGGCCCATATTCTTAAACCTTTTCTCAGAAAGCTCATAATTTAGTCTAAAAAAGTGTAGTCTTAGCTTAAAAGTGATTCAGAACCCGAATCTGAAAACTGAAAGTACCTAAAAATCTGAGTGAAGGCAAAGACAAAAACTTCCCTGATATCACACATACATCAGTATGTAAAACAGCTCTTTCTAACATGCCTATCAGATGTTTTTACACAGCAGATTTTTTCCAGATCTTTAGCAGACGTCTTACAGATGTACTTACTAGCCGGGTTATATCTAAGTGAGGAGGCGAGGCTCACCTCGTTGTTAGGTATTACACACTGATCTATATAAATGACTGGATTGCTCATGACGTCATTACACTGAAGCCACTGCGCCGCCATGTTGGTATGCCCAAACATTTATTGTAATAACAGGGAGCTTATTGCAGTAATGATAAAACAATACCTTAACAGTCCTACAAATCTAATTCTGTCCGAGTAATATGTGTAATTGTTTTCATTGTCTGTGTATCCCTTTGTTTGTCATTTTCTCTATCTTTATTTTTCTTTAATTTGTTGTGTTCGGATCTTTTTTTAATCTCATCTCTGCCGTCTCTCCTCGATAGCTTTGTGTGTCTTTCACAGCATTCCTTTTTTCTGTTTCTCTTATTTTATTGATTTATTTGAGTGTAAGCTGACCTAATATATATGAAAATAAGTCATAAAAACAAAATCACCACCACACCACATTGCATTAACTTGTAAGACTTGAAGTAGACATTTATTATTGAAATTTACCAAAAGTGATGCTGGATGCTGGAGATGTGGTTGTAATGGAATCCGTCTGGGATGTAGTGTTGGCATCTGAAAAAATGTAATTCAAGATATGACTAAAATAACATTAATTAGATAGTTTGAAAGCTGGAAAAGATGTACCTGTGCAGTATCCTGCGCACCAGTATTCTAGTGGTTTCACAAGTTCATAGACGTAGTAATTTCCAGGACAGGCTTTTACTCTGATGGGTTTTGACTTGTATTCACAGCAGTTACCAGTCCAGTAAGTCCCCCCACAGACCTCCCGCGTCACCACCCCTTCTTCTATCTGAGGATGAGGACCGTTGAGTGACAGACTCATGTCTGAGTTACAGCTGTATCCATTAACACAGGTCTCTGACATCTGGATGTTCATCCCATAATGATAAAGTCTGTACCAGCCACTCCAGGAGAAGGATTCATCACAAATCCACAATCCACTTTCAGTCGTCGCTCTCCAGGGCCGATCCAGAGACTCATAGTTGTGACAGGGATCATCACTGATGCTGCTGAAAGAAACTGGCACGGAGAAAAGAGACGTGAGTCAAAGTACTATTAAAGAATTGTGATAAATGAAGTCTGGCTATGCAGAGAGAGTGTACAAAATCATTTAAAGTTTAAAAATGAATTTCTGTACATTGAAATATGTATATAATAAATAAGCAAAATACAAAACACTAATTTACAACTTCAAAAGCAACTCTGAATGATGCTCGACTTCCTCTAATGTCTCACATTGTCTCTCGTCCGATAGAGACTGTAAAATGTGTTGTTCCCAATCAAAACTGAGCATTATTGAGATGCCTCTTGCTCTGTAAGTAATATAAACTCAAATAATGTTGGATTCTTTTCAACCCAGCGTTGGGTCAAAAGGGACAAACCCAATCGCATTACTATCTAATCATATTCACGTCATATTATCAAAGTGACAGATAATTAGCCAAATAAAATACAATATTTTTCATACAAGGTCAACTTTTAGGGCTCTGCACCTTATGAGTCTATAAAGGGTGACACATGCAGGTCACATGCTGAATCTTGAAATGATATTCATAATTCTTAAATGATGAGCAGTTTGTCTAAAGTTTTTGATTTGAGGAACTGTAACAGATTGTGTTACACATATGATTAAGATTTACTGTATGTTAAATCAACCCAATAATCAATATCTTTGCACCATTTACTCTGAAGGAAATTGGTTGATCTTAAAGTTTCTTAAAAGCAACCTGTGTGTGATATCTGAGGTGACTATAAAAGAGTGCAGACATACAGGACATCTGTGTTTGCGCTACACTTCTAATTTTCTTATTCCTAAATGCATACTTGGATTATACATTCTTTTTATAATGAATTATGACCAATAATAGTCATAGTTGAATCTACTGTATCCGCTCTTAAAATGATATCACATAGTGAGATCACGTTATCTTCCCAAAGATCAAAAGGGTAGAGCTGCACCTGCACAGTATGAAGGTCCTTGCAGGGACACATCTGGTGTGACGAGTTCATAGACGTAATAATTTCCAGGACAGGCTTTGACTTGGATGGGGTTTGATCTGTAGCTGTCACACTGGTTAGAGTACCACATGTGACCACCCATGACCTCACGGGTCACCACTCCATCCTCAAGTTGTGGATGAGAACCGTTGAGATACAGTCCGGTATAACCACCACATCCCATATTACTCACACACCACTCAGACATCTGAGCACTTTCTCCATTCAGATACAGCCGATACCAGCCGTTCCACTCAACAAGACTGTCATCATGTCCATAGTCCTGGTATGGGTTCTGTCGTATGTCTCTCCAGTAGTCATCAATAGTGTTATAATCAGAGCACGGATCAGAGCTGACAGCTGTAGATGCTGAGAAAATAATGTATATGTCAATTATATGTACTCTTCACAGTTTTTTTGTAAATCCTCAGATCGTATCAGCTGTAGTGAGAAAATTATTCAACAGTTCACTTACAAATTCATGAGCACCTGTATATGTATATACCTCCACAGTATGTTAGACTGCAGAAAGTTGGTCTCACAAACTAATGAATGTCTGAACAGGCAAAAGGAATCATCACAGAGACTCTGGGCATTGGCAATAACAGTGACATTAGGAGCCCCATGAGGCTCGACCTGATTTTGCCAAGTGAGAGATGTCTTTTGTCTTTGAGCAGGAAATCTCTCAGATGTCACCTAAAAAATCTTTATTTGTGTTCCGAATTTGCTGGGAGGTCTTAAAACATGTTGAATGGGGTGAGTAAAAAGATCAATCATGGGCATCTGTGGTTAGTCATTTGAAGGGCAGCATACAAAGCTAAATACAAACTAAATTATTTTTCGTGTGTGTAAGGATAGAAAAAGAAGTAGATTTTTTTTTAAATATTTATGAGTCAGGTGTTGAATGTAAGAAGACAAGAATGACACAGATTTAATCATCTATATTTTAATGTCTATTCTGTAGTCCTTAGGGATAGGTTTTAGCTCACACAACAAATTTACACACCCTCATATAATACAGGGATTAATAAAAAGTTTAAGGAACAATTGAATTACATTATAAAATTAAATATACCACTATATTGAAGTGTTTTGATGCAAAGAATATAATTGTCTTTACACTGAGGATTTTAGCTTTTTAATTATACACCCTAACCTTTAGATTTGACATCATAGCTCGACAAGAGAACGTTATTGGGAAACGCAACCCAGATCACAGTACCACAAAATGTGTATTCCATTGTGTTTTAGTTCATGGCTTATCTAATTTAATTAAAATAAGTCAAACACATCATTGCACACAAGATGGAAAATTAAAACGATTGTATGATTTCATTTTTCTGTGGAATATTTAATTTGTTCATTATGTGTAAAATGAATAACTACTCGAAAAAAACTGCACTGTACCTCAGCATCAGAAATTATTGTAAATATTTCAATGAAAATCAATTAGGGCTACTTTGATTTAAACCAGATATTTCATGACGGATTCATTAATATTTAATTAACTTTAGGCTAACATTGTGTTGTTGTCTTATTTCCACTTCACAGCAATTGATGTCAGGTCATTCATATCATGATATTAATATTATTATCAAAAAACACGAAACATATTTACCCTTACATATTTTTTAAGCTTTAAATAAAGAAAGCAAGCAAACAAGGACATTGCTAAACTGTAGGTCATTGGGTACAATGAAGTGGACCGAAGACTTTACTTAATATCTGCACTCCAGTCATTTTTTATTCTACAGAATTGTATTAAAATTGTGTAAAACACTCACCATTAATCAGCAACAGAAGACACACACAAAATGAGAATAAGAACCTCATCGTGACAAACTGCCCCTGCGGCACCTGCAAACAGAATTTACAAAAAACGTTTTTGGTCGTGTGTTTTTGTGTGTTCATTGCACACTTAATACAAATGAAAACACTTTACACGTAATGGGCTAAAGTGAAAAGAATAAAAGTACCTGAGATGAGATGCTACTGCAGAGCAAATTCAGTGAGGTTCTCTATTCAACAGTTGAAACAGAATAGTGATGCTGCAGGTAGTAAACTGCGTTTTATTCCTTAATGTGGGTGGAGCTTTACTGGAAGCAATCACCCACTCACTGCAAAAAACCTGTTTTTTAAATAAAGATTGATGTTTGAACATTGCAGAAGTTAAATAAAAAATAAATTGTTATATTATAACCAAACACAGGCCGAAACCGTGTTTATTATGAAATGAACGCTTTTTTAGAAATGCTGTTTGAAAATACAATGCACATCTTTTTAATAAAAATTATATTTGCTATTCAAAAATATTTGGCATACATAAGGAATCTTCTATAATGGCCTACTGGAATCTTATTGCTGCATTTCATTTCTTATTTTTGTTTTATTCAGTTGATGATTGAATCTGCTAACCTATCACCTTATTTTGCAACAGAAAGACAAACAAAAAGTATTTTGTTTCATACACACACCTTTCTTTGTGTTTAAAGCTGGTGCATTATCACTTTAAGATAACAGGGCTGTTTCGACTGTGTCGTGAAACAAAAATAGATAAAAATGCTGCAAAGCAGCTTTCCCAAGACCAAAGTGTGCTGCCGGTCTTTTATAAATGGATTTTACTGGTAACTCATGAAGCTGGTTGATCAAGATTCCACTAGACTTACACATGCCTGTACATCACTGCACCACAATATTTGCTTTCGTTTGCATCGACAAATGAATTTAGAATTTATAATACGCTACTGTTTAATCAAATGTATTTTAGAATTTTACAATCATTTTAAAACATTTTACAATCATTCTGTTGATATTTACGTCAATATCTAGGATTAAATTGTGACAATATTGACAATTTTCTAAATGTTAAATGAAAGCAACAATAGGCTTTAGTGTAAATGGGCCGCCAGATATGAACATTGTGTTCTGGAGTTCAAATATAAGTTGAATGCGTTTAAAAGATGCTATAAATCGCGCATATTAATTAATCAATAAATTCGTATGGACTATACACACATTTAAACAGCGTGCGCAGGCTCATACATTTAAGGCGTGTTGGTGAATTCGGAGTAGACTATGTGCCCGAGGCTAGCTATTGACAATACAAGCCCAGACCAGCTCCTTTAAAGAGTTTCTGCGAAGTGGTTTAACTTAAGTATTGTTTTTTGTAAAAAAAAGACACGAGTGGAGGGCATCTGACTGATCTGCCTTTGTAATAAGATAAATGCTTGAACGGAGGTAAGAGTTTAAAGGCCTACTCAAAATGCCCTCATAATAGCCGTTACGGACGTGCCAGTTGGCCAAATGGAAATAAATAAATTTTTCAATCAATTTCTAGCACAGGCATAGCAGTCAAATAAATGTTTGGACGCATTTAAACAACTAAAACTTTTCTCTAATCCTTTCAAGCACTCTTACAAGTTTCAGCTACTCAAATCGCACTGCAGAGTACACAAACTATATCAGAATGACATTATCTCGCGTCTGAAAGTTGGAGCGCATGCGTTCATCTGCATCTCCTGTCCTCAGTTCAGACTGGGCGTTTGGTGGTCCATGTGATGTTGTGTAATACACAACAGACTTGATAGACCTTTAGTGGCCTGTAAATGCATTAGTGACTGAATCCAACACATCCGATGGGATTTGATGAAGCCGCTACACGCAGAAAAGTCGTTCGTACGCATGCTGAATAAGACTCAATGCGTTCAGGGTTAAACAAAAATAATATTTCCATAATCAAAACACTTTAGGGGGAAACATTTAGCCTAAATGCTTGCGTCTTTGGGAATAAACCATCCGGTCATTAATCATCCGGTGTTCTGAAAAAATAATTGATATTATTTATTTATTTAAATCAAATTCAGAAACTAAAATGTATTTTACTGTTAAACTGAACTCGAATGATTCTTCTTATTCAGACTGAGTGCTCAATAATTCTTTTCTCACCAGACAAAAGCATTTTAACCGGCGCAGCAACATTGTTCAAATCCCAGAAGTGAAAGTGAAATAACACATTTCTCACGCAAATGAGTCTCAGTATCATTACCTTGAGAAACAACAATAACACAGAATTGTTTTTATTTCATCCCAGAGAAAATAAATACACAATTGTAAAATTATAGAATTTATAGGCAGATTATGAAGCCAAGAAACAGAAAAACTCAATCCAGATTTACAGCTAATTTCAGATTTCCATCGGCAGCACAAACCTCGTTTAAGAACTTCTCTTAGACTTGGTCTTTATTTCTGCACCTTTTCCTGAGTTAAATTAATTAATTTTATTATTTAATCAATGTTAATTATTAAATGTCATAATTGATGATTATTGGCAAACACAAACACTAGCTATTATGAAATGAAATTAGAGAGCCATCAACATTAATTATAATGAGTTTAGATGATTTGCATGTATTATGTTGCACTTTTTGCGTGTGTAAATCAGAAGGTCAGAACACCCATCAGAGAAACAAACAAGACAATGAGAGAACTACACATAGAGGAAGCCACAGACGCCTTCACTCGCTCTGAGAGCCACAGATCTGTGAAGAGAAAATATAATACAACACAGTGAAATAAAATTCATCTACAGTCAAAATAAAATATTGGTTTTATAAAGAAAATTATAACGTTTCTATCAGACACAACCAGAGGACCCATAGGGATGGAGGAGCAGTCATTAAAGTCTAGAGATCTGCCCACCCTCTGCTGATATACAGAGAGAGAGAGAGAGAGACAAGCAAAACCAGTCTCATAGCAATAGAAAAGTCAAATATTTGATAAAAGTTTCACATGAGACCAGATATTATGTCAAATACATTGCAGTATTTAATGGTCGTAATTTCAATAAAAACGAATACATTTCAAATTACAATTTATGAGTTAGAGAGTTTGTAAACTCACACTTGAGCAGTGTTGTGGTCAGAAGACACAGATGAACAGAACAGTGCAGGTAAACTAAAGCTGAAGATAAAGTGACATATTTGTCAGATATGGTGACCCATACCCGAAATGTGACCTCTGCATTTAACCCATCCAGAGAGTAGTGAACACACGCACAGCAAGGCGTGAACACACATACACCCGGAGCACTGGGCAGCTATCACTGCAGCGCCCGGGGAGCAAGTAGGGTAAGATGCCTTGCTCAAGGCACCTCTGTGGTTATTTGCTTAGTCTTGTTTCACAAATCTTTCCAAAATATCATGTTATCTATTGTTACACCTAAATATATATATTTTTCTACCTGTAGGCTATAGCACAGCCTTGAGGTGCACCAACATTAGTTTTAACTACAGATGTCAGTATTTTATTGAGTTTAACCATCTGGATTATATTTGTAAATTTAGGCAACAAAATATCAGCACAAATAGTATTGAAGTCTAAAAAACATGCTGCATGCTTCTCAAGTACGGAAGGCAGAAGGCGGGGTCTATCGGTTTTGGTACCTTAGATGAAAGGTCCTTAGATGAAACTCCCCTCTGATAATGATTTCTGTCAATAAACTGGGTTTGAGAGTACAGTGATGTTGTTGACCATAATGAAATCAAGACAGAGACGTGTGTCATGTCACCGGGAAGGAGTTTTTCACTTAAAGGGATAGTTCACCCAAAAATGAGAATTCTGTCATAATTTACTCACCCACTGGTTGTTTCAACCCTGTATAAACTTTTGTGTTCGGTTAAACACAAGGAAAGATATTTGTAAGAATGTCAGCATTTTCAGTTCTGTGACATCATCCACAACCATAGTTGGAAAAAAAACCTCAACGAAAGCAAAAGATGCAATGTCAGTGTAGTGACAATTAAAGCGATTTCTGTACCTGATGTTTGTCCATTGATTATTTTACCTGTTAAATACCAAATACGATCATAATGTTATAAAATATATTAAAATTATAATTCACAGAATGGAATCATTATTAAAGCACAAGACAAATTCGTTAGGTGTTTTATTAATAGATGTGAAAATCACGTACCATTAAAGAGCAACAGAAGACACGCAAACAATGAAATAACAATCATCATAGTGCCAGACTGTCCCTCCCGCACCTGCACACACAATATACAGTATACGTGCATGTGATTTTAAAGACAATTGTATTTTATTATACCTGTTTGTAAAACATTGAATTAAACTAAATTTGTAGAAATTAACTTTCTTTTACAAAACAAGGAGAATTCCGGAAAAACCAAATGCCTAAAAGTGAGATTAGAGGCCAGTGGGCTATAACTGAAGAGAAATGAAGTTGAGTTGAGATGCTTCTGCAGAACAAACCAGTGAGATTCTCTCTCCAACAGCTAAAGCAGACTAGTGATGCTGCAGGTATCAAACAAAAATGATAAATATTTAAAACCGTGGACATACTGTGTTTAATCATCCGTTTATCAATAATGTGCAGAATCCAGATCTTTTCATTTGAAGTAATGAATCCTCTCTTCTGTTCCATAAAGAAATCTCACATTATTACACTATATTTACAGTTTCCTTTGTTTTTCTGTGTAAAATTCTAATGAACGGCCCTTTGTGTCATAATGTGACATACATCGGGTCAAAGTACATGTACATGGTAATGTACAGACTAACACAGATCCGTCTTAGAACAGTAATAATAAACAGTAACTAGACAGTAACATGTTGAATTGTTAAGTGTTTTACTTTACATATGTTGCGTTGCAGATGTGCATTAATTCAGATCGTTATATTACTTACAAATAGCACTTTTATACATATACTTTATGTTACGTTTACATTTACATTAGACTACTTTTTGTTGTTTTGTTAAATCTGAAAAGCTTTAAGCACAGTTGGCGAAATGCAGGCCACATAAATAATCCTCTGTTTTGTTGTGCTATACATTGAAAGCTATAGCAACAGAACATGTACAATGGAAACAAAGTGAGATAAAATGCTGCAAAGCAGCTTTAAATAAAAGCTCCAAACTCAAAATGAGCTGTCAGTGCTCTGTACAGGTTGATCAAGATTCCTGTAGATCAGGGCTGTCAATCATCATTACCTGCCACACCTGAACTTATTAAATAAGTGGAGAGACAATGTGCTTGAAGAAATGTCGTGAGACGCCACATTTGTTGAAAGGCCAAAACGCTACTACATTCAAAACCAAAACGTTTTCCTGCTGCTCATAGAGAAATGACTCCGAATTTGATAGGTCTGTTCAAGGACTTAAAGGGACAGTTCACCCAAAATTCTGTCATCATTTATATGCAGATCTCATTCCCTAATGGACTCCCATAGTATTTATGTTTCCTTCTATGGCAGTGAATGGGGGATAAGATCTGTTTGGTTACTGACATTCTTCCAAATATCTTCCCCTGTGTTCAGCAGAACGAAGAAATGTATACAGGTTTGGAACAACATGAGATTGAGTAAATGATGATAGAATTTTAATTTTTAGGTGAACTGTCTCTTTATTTGCAACGTTATTACTGGCAACCCTATAACCTCAGGCAATCGGTTTCGTCCACGCGAAAAGTCGCGCTCAAAAACGAGTCTTGTGCCCTTGAAAGTAACTGCAGGAAGGGTACAACACGTGAACGGCTGCCTCAGGGAAAAACTTTATGTTTTTCTTTACTGCATTCATTATGCAGGCTATGGAAATACTGCTATATTGCAGTCATCCAAGTGATTCTGCTTTATAAGACGCCAGTTTTACCAGACAAGGGGCAAGGATTACTTTTGTGTTAAATGCGTTTTTGACTCTCATTTATGACTTCAACTAATTCGACTAAATTCATAAACATCTTCTTGAATTCTTGTAAATGAACAGCAATTTCATTATGGGTCAACTAACCCATTAAGGAATATAAAATAGAAAGTAAAATACAAAATCCCTTTTAATTAAATATCATGAAAAGGCAAAAATACTGGATGAAATATTTGTGTGCATGTTCAATATATGATAAAGGAAGTAACAGCAACAAAAAAATAATAGAAGAAATGATGATATGGTCAAAACTGGCCCACATCCTATGTATCATCTCAATATTTGCTTTGAAATATGCATGAAATTTGTTTAGTAGATGTTATCCACCACTCATTGGTTTTATTCAATCATTTTGTACAGTATAAAACTAAGACTGTTTTTCTGAATGAAGAAATGCAGCAATGGGCTTCAATGGTGGAGACTTAAATCATAATTCAATGATCCAAAAATACACTATATGACAAATAGTCTTTCGAAGAACACGTTTGTCAGTTTGGGCAGGGCCCTTTTCTACATTCCACATGCACCTGCACATGTAACAACAATCATAGAATAATGACTTTTAATGACACACTTTAGTGTGGATGAACTTGACTGTCCTGCACAAAACACAGACGTGTGAAATGACACCATTCTGAAAAAGCTTCACTCTGTTGTCTTGTGGATTTGGACACCTGAAGATAAAGATGATTATTTATTGTATTCTGGATCATTCACAGGTGTAGCCCAACATGTGTCAATCACTCTGACAAACTGATGACTGTCAACCCCGTCAACACCGACCTCAATAAAAATCTGCTGGTTGAGCTCTGCTCTCTCCTTGCTGCGAGATTTCTTTCTGCGTTGGAAGGCCGATTCACCACAACAGCATCCACACGACCAGTGAAGGGTTCTCTTGTGAACCTCCCTTCACCAGCGGGAAGATTCATCGTCACAAATTCTGTATGTAAAAAATGTGTAAAACTCACCATTAATCCGCAACAGAAGACAAAAAAGATTAAAAATCTCACTGTGACAAGTCGCCTCTTTTGCACCTGCACACGCAAGTTAATGTATATTCACAAAACAAAATTGTATTAATTTTGATGTTTCTACATATTCTGGACAATGCAATAGTCAAGGATCGGACAGGGAGAGAACCCAGATGCAGGCTTGTCGTATATTTCAATGTTATTTAACACATTTTTAAGATAGGAATGTTGCATTCTCTTTTTAACGCTTCAACACTGCTTGCTGTTTTGATATTTAAGGCTCATCAGATCACATGCTGTATTTATAAAGTGTGTGATGAATGTCGTCTTTAGATATCACCGAATTTATGCTTTAAACCACATTAAAGGGATACTTCACCCAAAAATGAAAATTCTGTCATCATTTACTTCAGGTTGTTCCAAACCTACATAAATGTCTTTGTTCTGCTGAACACACAGGAAGATGTTTGGAAGAATGTCAGCAACCAAACAGATCTCTTCCCCCATTTACTGCCATAAGAGGAAAATAAAAACTATGGATGTCAACGGGGGATGAGATCTGTTTGGTTACTGACATTCTATCCCTTTAAGTGTTTCCTTCTAATAGTTTTCTGGTAAAGGCTTAAAGTGAAACTTAGTTTGTGTCATTCCTATTCTGGGCTCATAAAACTATCTGTTCATTGCATGTTGTATTTATTTGGTGTCTAGTCCATTTAGATTTTCATTTGGTGCATTTATGTAGAATGATAATACACAGCTCATTCAAGAAACAAGCCTTAATTGGAAAAAAAACAATTACACAAAATAAAGTTTTTCAACCCAAAGAAAGGATTACAAAAAAGTAAAAGAAATTATTTTCCAAGGCAGGTTATGATCCTAAGAAACTGATATAAAGCAAATTTTCAATAATTTACAAAACTACAGCTTAACGTCAGAGCATAAGCTACAGCATAAAACCCATTTATTAGCTTCTCTTTGATTTGAATAAACATGAGTCTTTATTTCTGTCCCTTCTCTTAATCAAAGTAAAGATCATTTTATGATTTAATTAATGTAAATTATTACACAAGTTTTTATAGATTCTTATTGGCAAACACAAAGATTACAGTTATGAAATAAATGGAAAGCTATAATCAGTGTCATATTCATTAATAGCTCAGTTGGGAGAGCACTAGCAACACAGAGGTCGTGGGTTTGATCCCAGGGAACACACATACTGATAGCAGACATGTTTAGACTAAAAAGCAGTGTGTGCCCCTTTAGATAAAATCGTCTGACAAATGGTAAATATATAAATTTAGGAAGATAAGATGTGTGTTATTCTTGTTTTGGGGAATCTACTGAAGGAAGGTCAGAACACCCATCAGAGAAACAAACAAAACCATGAGAGAACTACACATAGAGGAAGCCACAGACGCCTTCACTCGCTCTGAGAGCCACAGATCTGTGAAGAGAAAATATAATACAACACAGTGAAATAAAATTCATCCACAGGCAAAATAAACCAGAAAATCTGTTTAAATATTCACCTGCGTCTCTATCAGACACAACCAGAGGACCCATGGAGATGGAGGAGCTGTCATGGAAGTCCAGAGATCTGCGGTTCCTCCCGTGATATCCAGAGTAACAGTGCTGAGAGAGAGAGAGAGAGAGAGACAGAGAGTCTGTTTTATCACTGAATAATGAAATGTGAAAGATGTGCTTTACCCAAAAGTCACCAGCTGATGGCACCAAAGGTTTCAGGATCATATGTGCTGATTCTACATTTTCATAACTACTCAATATCAAAAACATTATGAGTTATGAGAGATTTCTTAAACTCACCGCTGAACAGTGATTGTTGTTCAGAAGACACAGATGAACAGAGCAGTGCAGGTAAACTTTAGTGGAGTTTGAGCTGAAGATAAACATACTGAAGGAGAAACGGCTGGATGTTGAGACACCATTCTGAAGAAGCTCCACTGTGTTGTCTTGTGGATTTGGACACCTGAAGATAAAGATGATTATTAATAAACTCAAACACGTCTTTAAACATGTGAAGAAGCTCAAAGTGATGTTTGTGTCTTACTCTCCAGTGATGAGATCCCAGCGCAGACTGTATTCTGGATCATTCACAGGTGTAGCCCAACATGTGTCAATCACTGTGACCAACTGATGACCGTCAACCCCGTCAACACCGACCTCAATAAAAATCTGCTGGTTGAGTTCTGCAGTAAAACTACTAGTGAAGGGCTGAGAGAACTGAGAATCCTGATATGGAACCATTCTCACCCGATACCTCCCTTCTCCAGCGGGAAGATTCCTGTGTACAATGCTGATAAAATGACGTACATAATGGTGTTAAATTTATTGTACAACTTCGTGTTTCATTCTTTTCTACTTAACTATGTAAAAACTGTTGTCCTACCTTCCCAAGGAGTTGATTTCCAGATCCTCTATCATAGAAAGTGTTTGTGTTTGTGGGTAAATACAGCTGAACGATAGCTTCAGTATTTTCTCTCTGCTGATGAGACCTGCAGCTGACTGTGGTGTCCCCAAAATAAAGTTTTGATAGATGATATGTGTGCCATTGGCCTGTGGACAACATACATTAAGTTAAAAAATGAGCACGCAACAATGAACTATTCCATATTACTTTTTCATATCAAACAAATTATTTAAAAATATGTATAATAGTTTTTACAATATAGGTCTGGGAGAACTGAACAGGTGTATTTTGATTTTTTTACATTTCTTGATAACTTGAATCTTGAAAAGATTTTTCACCTTTTAACAGCAGTAAAAAATGTAACGACATAATTAAAGTATAGTATTGTGGAAATTTCCAAAATAAACTTTACAAGCTCCTTTTGCTGTGTTCGCTGGTTGTGGATGTATGCGGTCATCGTCCTTTCTTACCCTCTTGGAATATAGTCTGTTTAAGTGAGCTACTATTTCCCCTCATTGACATTCATACCTCAATGTTTTTTATTAAAATTGCATCAATTTAAGCGTTAATTCGACATAATCTTTAAAATGGCCCAGCTCTTCTCAGTATTGAGTCTTACCACAAGATTGGTGCCACAGATCTGATCATTGTTATCAAAGTGAAACTGCACTCTTCCATTCTGGATGGTTCCTCTGCAGCTGCGGTCATTGAGATGTAGAACATGAGCTGAAAAACCAGCTTCAAACAGCTGACAGCGAGACAGAGATATAGATCCTGAACTGCTCTCACAAGTCTGAGAGAAATCTGAGAGGGAACAAAGATAGTCAGCATTAGAAAGAAAGAGAAAGGTTTACATTTGTGATTTTGTTGTGAAGTGATTCTAACCAAAGGAGTGAGGTTCAGATCTGGTTTGGTTGTCTTTGCAGAAACAGCCGTAAACACCTTCTCTCTCTCCACACCATTCATCTTCAGTGCAGTTGAGTGAAGGACACGGGTCAGTTTCAGCTAAGAGAAGAACACAGACAGATGAAATACATGATGCATCCATAACCTCCAGGGGCCCGTTTCAGAAAGGAGGTTAGTGAAAACTCGGAGTATATAAACCCAGAAAACTCTGGATTTTCTGTTTCAGAATGTGAGGTATGTCAAAGCCGTTTCTAAAGGAGATGTAACTTATACTCAGAGTCAGTAACCATAGTAACTTACTCTGTGAACCTCTGTGAGCACACCGTGAGTCTCTAAGGTCAATCATTTTTAAATAAATCCCAGATCCGGCATTTAACAATAAAAGTGTATGTGTGTAAACTCTACCTGCACAGTAAGCAGCACAGTGCAGCGGTCTGACAAACTGATAAACATAATAATCTCCTGGACAGGCTTTGACTTGTATGGGATGAGATTCAGAACCACAGCAGTCTTCCCATGAAGACATACAGACGTGTCGTGTGACCACTCCATCTTCCAGCTGTGGATGAGCATCTCTGAGATACAGTGGGTAATAAGTGCCACACATCCCTTCACTCACACATGATTCTGACATCTGGGAGCTGTGACCGTTGATGAAGAGTCTGTACCAGCCATTCCACTCAACATTATAATCACACATGGCATTGTAGCTGTTGTTGTAACTCATAGAGTAATGATAATCTGTGGCCCTCCAGGGTTCTTCCAGACTGGTGTAGCTGTCACAGGGGTCCACACTTGGAGTGCTAAAAGAGACTATGAAAAGTATTCATATGTATTGCTGTTTGAAGACATCTACAAAAATGAGTATTACAGGAATAGTTAACCCTAGAACAACATTTTTGCCATAATTTACACACCCTCGTGCCGTCCTGGGTGTGTTCCTGTCTTCTGGTGAACACATTTGGAGTTATAATAATCCAAATCCTGTCTGTTCCTGGCTTTGTAATGCAAGTGAATAGAAACCCAGTGACCCACTCCAAAAAGCGCAAATATCCGTCGGAAAAGTAGTTCAGGATCCAAATGTGTTAACCAGAAGAGAGGAGGACGGCCATGAGGGTGAGTGATGGGGGAAAATTGTCATTCTAGGGTGAGCTGTTCCCTTAAATTTTAAACGATCTTCAAAAGTTGTCAAATCATGCTTACAATACAAATCAAAACCACCAAGTGAAGTGTTTGAGCAGAATGAATGTACCTGCACAATATGAAGGGAGTGGGATGGCTATATTTGGTCTGGTCAGTTTATAGACATAATAATCTCCAGGACAAGCTTTGACTTGGATTGGGTTGGATGTGTAATGACTGCACTGGTCATAATGAGAGCCGTAGACTTCACGAGTAACAACTCCATCTTCTACTTGAGGATGAGATCCACCAAGCCACAGAGAACTATAACCTCCACATGACATGTAACTAACACACCACTCGGGCATCTGAGCACTGGATCCATTGATGAAGAGTCGATACCAGCCGTCCCATTCCACACGCGTGTCATCATGTCCAGTTACATATCCATACCAATACCAGTAATTGAGTGTGTTCCTCCAGTATTCATCCAGTATGTTGTAGTTTGAGCATGGGTCACCTGAGATCAAAGCAGATGTATATTTCAACATTCTAAAGCAAGTTGTGAAACATGACCAGCTTCCACTACTGTCTAGTAAATAAAGCCATCTATGCATACTGTAGAAAGCAACATCATGCACTACCGTGGTCTGTTTGAATACTCGTTTCTGATTGGCTGGAAGGTGTGCATTAACCATTTGGTGCACAGGTAGAACCAGTGAGTTTGATCAACATTTGAAATAAAGTGATGAAAGACCCGTCTGATCAAAAATGGCACTGTAAACATCAATAACTGCTTTAACGTGACAAATGACCATGGTATAAGCGGGATAATCCATAGCTATGCATTAAAGGATTATAATACACTCCACTTCGTGTCAGGTGGTTCTTGGCCTCCATGTTGTGCATTAAAACCCTTTAAAGCGCGGCTAGCCGTGGTGGATTATCCCTTACTTGTAGTGTAACAAGCTGTGTTTAACTTAATAGAGCTACACTTCACTGCAAAAGACAACATCACTAAACTGCACATTTAACCACAATAGGGATGGAACAATATTATCGATATCGTGTTATCACAATAGCAAAATTGTCCCAATATTATCGTGGTCATATGATCGTATGAAACGATAGGTGTTCCGCGTCTAACATGGAGAATGTAAGAAAAAATATTTCTTCATGGTCCATCTTGTGCAATTATCTTATTTTATAAAAGGGATTTTTAAATCCTTTGACCCATCTCATACTATAACTCATACCTCTAAGCAACTTTTATGATTAGAGGATAAAGAAAAGAGGATGCTCATGGCACGTTTCCAAGTCATCATTTGTCCTTTTTTAAGGGGTATTTATATCGAGGTATTATCGTACAGTGAGATTTTGTTATTGTTACATCTCTTAACCCCAATATTAAATATTGAATAACCACAGCTATTGAAACCTACCCATGGTGAAGCTGGTTCCAGTTATCACAGCTGGAGTTGCTGTAGAATCCGTCTGTACTATAGTGCTGACATCTGAAACAAATAATTCATCATGACTAGAATAACATTTGAAAGTCTTGCAAGAGGGAATGTTAGAACGTTGGAAAAGCTGTACCTGTGCAATATCCTGAACACCAATCTGGTTTCACGAGTTCATAGACAAAATAATTTCCAGGACAGGCTTTTACTCTGATGGGTTTTGACTTGAAATCACAGCAGTTACCACCCCAATAGTACCCCCCACAGACCTCCCGGACCACCACCCCTTCTTCTATGTGAGGGTGAGGACCATTGAGCGACAGACCCATGTTTGCGTTACATCTGAGTGAATTAACACACGTCTCTGACATTTGGATGTTCATCCCATAATGATAAAGTCTGTACCAGCCACTCCAGGAGAAGAAAGCATCACAAATCCACAATCCACTTTCATTTGTTGCTCTCCAGGGCCGATCCAGAGACTCATAGTTGTAACAGGGATCATCACTGATGCTGCTGAAAGAAACTGGCACGGAGAAAAGAGTCATAGTTTATGTTTAAAAATATTTTAGTGTAAGGCAAAAAATATAATGAAATGAAATAATGAGTGGGAGTAGTGGGGTTAACAAACTGGCCATCCCTGCATGGAGAATGTGCCCTTATGCAACTTCAGGACTTCAGTATGATCTTATCTTGATATACGGTATAAGTTCAAACTAAAATTTGCATTAAAATGCAATCTGTAAGCGGATGTAGAGTCACTGTAGGCTAGAGGTTGATGTCATGCTACAATATGCATATCTTACGATACTATATAGCAGCTGAAGTATAATGATACCAAGTAGCGTTACAGTACTGCAACTTTGTGGTGATTAAAAATTAAAATCTAAAAAAACAGTTCAGATTTTTTATTTTAATACTTTATTAATGAGGATGAATAATTACACAAAAAATGCTGCAGTATACTTTTGTATTTCCTATAGTAAATGTGTAATATATTAAAGTGTTACCACACTATTTTCATGTACACTTCAGTAGTTTGCAGTATTAAGTATAGTAATTGGAGTAACGTAGACTAATGAAACTTCTAGAAATCAAAGTGGCTATTTTAATGCTTTCAAATAAAGTCTAATGAGCATATGCAGTGTTTCTTGCGGTAAACATTTGAGTGTCATTGGCAGTATTTTGAAGCTTTAGCGTCGCGATGCAACCCTATACTCTATGCACATAGTCTTAAATGTACAACTTCACCTGCACAGTATGAAGGGTTTTCCAGAGACACATCTGGTGTGACAAGTTCATAGACGTAATAATCTCCTGGACAGGCTTTGACTTGGATGGGGTTTGATCTGTAGCTGCCACACTGGTTAGAGTACCATATGTGACCACCCATGACCTCACGGGTCACCGCTCCATCCTCAGGTCGTGGATGAGAACCGTTTGAGAGACAGTCCGGTATAACCACCACATCCCATAAAACTCACACACCACTCAGACATCTGAGCACTTTCTCCATTCAGATACAGCCGATACCAGCCGTTCCACTCAACAAGACTGTCATCATGTCCAAGATCCTGGTTTGAGTTCAGGTGTATGTCTCTCCAATGCTCATCAATAGTGTTATAATCAGAGCACGGATCAGAGCTGACAGCTGTAGATACTGAAAAAACATGTTAAAGATTAAAATAACATTAAATTATTTGTTTTGTATTTTTTTTATATTACGCCTGTGAAGTATATGAGAACCATTTTCTATAATAACAATGTTTTGTTAACATGCATATCAAAATAATGGGCCCTATTGACGAAAAACTCGAGAACCATGAAAGAATATATTTAAAGAGTATTTACTGTTATTTTTGCTTTAGACAAAAGCATCTGCTAAATAATTGTGGTTGATTTGTATTAAAATTTTTAGGTTCCAACATCTGACATTCATATTTGAAAATAGAGTCAAATCAATTAATTTAATCGTAAAAGGCATATATAGTATGTGCAAGGGTTATATAAATCAAGAGACTAAAAAAGCAACATCAAAAGATATTCATTTATTTTCAAGTGAATATGGAGAACGATTGTTCATACCTGTCATTATTTGTCCATTGACCATTTCACCTGTAAAATACAAAATGAAAGCACATTAATTGAGTATCAGTTTACCACATATCTTAATCTGAAAGAACATACAAGTGAAAAGAAATGTATTTGAATCCTTTTTAAAATAATGTTGTAAAATGTATATTACTGCTAAAAAAGCTAAATGAAAATGCAAATGGTAACCATACAATTAGCACATAAATAATAACATTAATATTGTAAGTTGGATTGGACAAAATGTTCAGCTGTTCAGCAAGTAAATAAATATGAATGATGTGGGGCTTTTTATATTATTATTCTTAAATGAAGACATCTGGCAACACATTGAAAGATGACAATGAAATGGGGATCCACTTTACATGAGGTGTGGCTAAAAACATAAGAGAATAAAATGTTTTTAATGAAAGACAACAATAAGAATGATTGTAATACCTGTAGTTGTTTTTCCATGGAGTATTTCACCTGTTAAATGCAAAATTCAAGCATATGAACTTAAAAATCATTTTACAGAAATCAAAATTAGGGGCCACGATTTTTTTGTGTGGTAAAATTGTACAAAATTGTTAAAACAACAGCAAGAACATTTGGAACTTTATTTACACTTTATTTAAATAAAGCTTTTATATTATTGATATCCCTGTTTTATCTGCAAATGGCTATAACCATAAATGTAATAATATTTTTGATTTGTGTAAGTTGCACTAAACAAAATTGACCAACTAAATAAAGTAAAAAAAAGATATATAAATAAAATGTGGGGTTTATTGTAAACAGGACAACACACTTAAATGAATAAGAATGGCAGGAACAAATGAATGAAAATGTATACATTTCCTACACGTAAAAGACAACAATATGAACAACTGTTTTACCTAAAGTGGTTTGTCCATTGATTATTTTACATGCAAAATACAAAATTGTAGAATAATATCATTTAATACATATTTTACATGTCATTCCAATCTGTGACAGATTTAATTTACATTTACTCACCGTTGATCAGCAGCAGGAGTGACATAGAGATCAGAAAGCTCATTGTGACAAACAGCTGGCGTACACCTTTAATTCATGTATCAAATAAACATTAACTTCATGACTATACATATAAAAGATGTGTCAATTGATTTAAGACAAGCTTCAGTTAAATGAATGTTAATTTGCGGCATAATTATATTGGCATAATTGTGATGCACAAACTACAATATAAAAAAAAAATCATTGATCGATGTAGGCCTATAATAATAAAAATCTCTATTTGTCTGTTCGTTGTACAAAAGACATCAACAACTCATCAGTTCAGATGATTAAAATACAGAATGCAACGGACTTTTAGCATCAAAACATATATCAAATGACAGTTACATCAAGCGTGAATATTGTAGTCGTGAATAAGATAAAATAAGAGAAGAACTGTTACCTCAGCTGAAGTACTGCTGCAGAGTAAAGTCAGAGAGTTTTGTGATGTTTAGTGACAGTCAGTTCTTTCCACATGTGACATCTACATGACAGAAATGCTTCTCTGTTATGGGTTCTTTAATGCATATTGTATTATTTGTGCGCGATTTGAGGGTGGACCATTACTGGAACCAAGACTAATCTCTTAACAGTACCAGTTTATCTTTTCTTGTTGTTTGAGAGTGTATCTATGGTTTTAATCCCTGGACTTTATTGTTGATATCTGTTGTGAACTAGTTGCCGGTCACTGTGTGTTCTGATATTACAATGACAACAACACTAAATAAAAGAGATCCTGTTAGTGTTCATCAGAATGAGCAGGAGACACGCAACACATGTTCAAATCAAAGCTTGATTCTTATAGGCATTTTAGCACCACATAAATAAACATTGAGATTAGAATCCTTTATTTCCCAATGTCAATCAATATTGGACATTAACCCAACACTGTAAAAAAATTGTAATTTTAATACGATCAAAAAACACAAAACTATTTAACAGATTTATTTTATGAAAATGTCTGTTTTTTAACAAGACCTCTTTTTACAGTTATTTTTTAAATACGGTCAAAAACTAAAATTACAGAAAAAGTCAACAATTTAAAAAGAATAGAGGGGAAAAAAAGTAATATATATTCTTATATTCTATAATGGTACAGGGAAAAAATATTTCTGATTTTCCAGTTTACAGAAATGTTCGTTTTTTAAAGGTTATTTTTTACAGTAAAACACATTCCCCTAAAATATACATTTATTTATTCTCAAAATATCGCCAACTTAAACTTCTTGAAATGTTGGCCTCACAAAATATTGCAAATTAATTTATTATTATTTTTATGTGGCACTTAAATGCAGACATACGATCCAACATTAAATGATGCAAACTGTATGTCTGCATACAGGTGGGGCAGTGGCCCCTTATTCACCCGCTTAGAAAAAACATAGAACTACACATAAATTAAATCAAACCAAGATTGTTTACCTGTAAATGCATTCAGTATTATTTAATAAATATTTTCATGTTTTCAAAAATCAGAAGAATATGAAAGTGAAAATTTAGCGGAAATAAATATTTTAGAAATAAAAAATAGTTTTTAATCACAGTCTTATTTTTTAGCATATTTCTTTAGTTGACTCAAATCACGCTAAGATAAACCGCTTGATTGTAGTAAATCCAAAGAGTCCATTAAACAAACGACTAAAATACATAATACATGAAAGTTGTAGACTGAGTAAATCAAAGATCAACCAGATTCAGGCTAATTTAATGCGAATACTCGAAGACAAAATTAGAGAAGTAAAGTTAGCTGAAATACTGCTGCAAAATCAAGATTATTTATTGATGTACAGTGACGGTCAATTCATGAACTTTATCACACGTAACGTCTTAATGTTCAGACAGAGTCCATGTTTTAAATTAATATTTCATCTTATATGTGCACTACAGGCTTTCCTGTAGCTCAGTGGTAAGAGCATGGCACTAGCAATGCCAAGGTCATGGGTTGGATCCCAGGGGATTGCATGTAGTCAGATACAAATGTATAATACAATGCAATGTAAGTGGCTTGGATAAAAGCATCTGGCAAATGCGTCAATGTAAACTTGTGGGTGGACCATTACTTTTTACAGCATTTATTATATATTATGTTTATTACCTTAATGTGATTCATATACTTCTATTCATTATTCAATGGCTGTCTTTAAAAATATGTTTATTTGTTTATTATTTTATTTAGAATTGAACTGATGAATTGCTTTGATGTATTCTTTATTACTTATGACCATTTAAATATGTGCCAGCATTTTCTTTCTACTGTAACCATCGAAAAGTAGGAAATGAGTGGCATTTTATGTAAAGATCATCAGAACATTGTTTATTGTAAAAATACAAACAGAGTGGAATTAAATGTACCGTGTCCTAGATATATGTTGATTATGATTACTCATAGGACACTTTAGGCAAATTGTTTCATAAAAACTTTAAAAGATTTCATATTTAAAAATGTATTAAATTCAACGTTTAATAAAAAGAAAACCGTAAATTAAACTAAATAAGTCACATTCATGCTCTACTTTTAACCATATGTATTGTCTATGAGCAACTTTCATCAATTTCCCATGAGGATTATTTAGACAAAATGTGTAATTTAGACAGATTACACACTGGCGCCTTCACTGGAGACTTCTGTTATGGCCTTTATAATGCTGTAACAGAGAACCGCATTCAAAAAAATTAAGTTTATAAAGACAATAAAAGAATCTGAGAATACCTACTTTTACAAAGGCAAAATATGTTTTTTAGACTTTTAGGCATAATTCACAAGTACTATAAATTAGTAAATCCAGTGCTATCGTTTTTGACCGACTGGATGCTGAAGGCACCTGAATAGGCTGGTATAGGCCAATCAATCAAATCGTCGATCAAAAACGTTGGTAAATGACGTTGAATAGTGTTGTGATGAACATACCTCTCAGCTTTAACTCCATGTTCCAAGAGACGAACAATCTCATGCATGTAGGACAAGGCGATATGAAACTGAGTGAGAGAGAAACACAAGCATATATAAAGGAGAGGCACAGAGAATCTGTCATCATCATGTTAACATGACAATTGAAATACTTTGCTGTGTTATTCACCTCTTCCTTATGCCAGTCAAAACAGGTTGTCCTGAAATGTTCAGCCACAGTTTTCAGTGAAACTAAATCCATCGCAGATCTAGAACCTCCGCCAGACAAATCAGCTACACCGCCAGGAAAGAAGCGATCGCTGACAGACTTAACTTTTCTTTCAATTTCAGCTTTAGTCTAAAAGATAATGATTTATGCATTAACACAGACATCCTATAAATCAGAAGATTCTTTCCAAGATCTTTACGCTTTTTGCTATCTAGTAGCACACAGCTATTTTACAATACTCTACCTGAGCTTAATAGATATTACTGACATATATGATGTACTGTATAAGAATCAATAGACATCAAACCTCATGATGAGCTTTGAGCTTTCTGATCAGAGCTTGTTTCTTGCCAACATCCTGTTCTCTGTTAATCCTGTGCTGCAAGATCTTTAACGGCACTTCATGGTTCAAGGTCAAATCAGTCAACACAAGCTTCTGAGCTTTAGTCGACGTCTGAACGGCTCGAGGGGTGTTTCTCAAAAACACCCTGATTGGATCTTCACCAGTTTTCTAACGAAAAGTCAGATTCAAAACACTAGAATAAAATACTGATGGAATGCAAACCAGAAGTCTTCCTGTTTTACAATGTATTGGTGACAATTACGAGAAAGTGAATTTAACGTTTTATTTATTTTTGTTCTTACCTTGTCCCCAAAACAGCAGGAGTGAGACGACTTCATCATTTCCTGAAGAAAACTAAATTGATCGCTGAATGTTGCTCTACATAGGTCATTCTGAAAAAAAAACATGTATTTACAGTCTTATTTGGTAGCATAATTCTATTGACTCAAATCACACTGAAGACAAACCATTTCAATGTAGTTCATCCAAAGAGCTGAGAATTTATCAGCAAGATAGGCCTTCCTATAGTCATCCAAATAACAGGCATAACTGCTCTCATCTGCTCTCGCTGCAGACACGGCGTACACTAGAAACACAGTAATACTTCACTATTTGTGCACAGAACCTTTCACAATTATGACTGTAAATCACACAATACTATATGGTGGGGCAAATAAATTCATAATATATCAATAATTCCCCTTTCTTACCATGAATATCCCCTGGGAGTTGCTGGAACATTGATGCAGAATAACAGGATTCCATATAGATCACCATCTGCACCACACAAAAGGGGTTAGAGAGCTATTGCAGAGGTTTAAACATCAAACTCATCTAAGAGGAAACCATCTTTTACTTTGAGCTTCGGAAAATAACCATATCTGGACTACGTTTATCTGGTGTATGTATGCACCTTTGAGAACTTGTTATCCTTCGCCATTTCCTTGATTGTTTCAATGAGATCAGAGGCATAAAGCTGCAGGAGAAGCTGAATTAGATCATCCCAAACTTAAATACTGTACAATGATACATTCAGTAATCTTAGGCGCGCCAGTATTTTTTTAACCCCAAATAATGTTTTTAAGTCAGTTATTTACATCATTTGCAGCAGTGATTTTCCAAGCATTCATTTTGTCATTATTTGTAATAATCCAGTGAGATTTATTATGCACAAAAAGTGTGACAACAGTCTCCAAGACGCTTCAAGAAACCTACCTGTAAAGCTACAGTATACTGTGAAAAGTTTTAAGCATTCAATAAAGTGTTTCAATGTAGTACATTGAAACTGCAGAACTATAATGTCTATAAATTGACATTATTTTGTCTACAAATTGACACATGCTGTTTTAAACGCATATTTATAACATGCCTGGTACCTTCTCTCTCTTAAAAATACAGGTGCTTAAATGGCTGTTCACATGGATGCCATAGAATGATCATTTTTGGTTCCACAAAGAACCATTCAGCCAAAGGTTCTTTAAAGAACCATCTCTTTCTTACTTTTTATAATACCTGTGACGAGGCGCCCACGTCCTAATCAGCGTCGCCAGGGTAACACGCATTTACCCACTCACAGCTGCCGGTCGTCAGCACCTGTAGCTCGTTCCCGGGCCCTATAAAGGCGGGAGAGAGGAACGAGACGGGAGACTTCCACACCACATGCTAACCCCATTACTTTTTATTGTCTCTATCTGTCTTTTGAGCAGGCGACAGCGCAAGACGACCGGCAGAGGAACGGAATAATGAATAATGAATTGACAAGACGCCTTAACCTCATTCTATCGCATCCCTCCTCCACCCCAACTCCACACCATCAGCCTGTTTATACCTCAGCATAATGGGAGGAACGACCCGAGTCCAGGCACATACCAGGCACGGGCCCTCTTCCCGGACAAGGGGCGGGTGCTCCGAGTTAGGAGGAACTACAGTACCAAGCTCGGAGCCCTCTCTCCGGGACAGCACGGCAAATTTCGCTTCCTATATGTCCCTTATCATCCGGATAGGTGTTTGCAGGTAGGTTGTAGTGGCGTCTTCATCTACATTAAGTTGGTAGCGTTTTTTCTCTTTCTTCATGTAACAGTAGAAACAACTCGATGATGGTGATGGTGGAGCACTAGCTGTTGTCACACTGCTTGTGCAATCAAAAATCTCACTGAATTGTCATAAATAATGATAAAATGCAAAGAAACTGATATTTCCTACTGACACACTACTGCAAATTAAGTAAATAACTGACTTAAAAGCCATTATTGAGTCTTTTTCACAGTATATGAAGTATTTACAGTATAATATGCAAGTTGATCATAAAAAGATGGAGTAATAATGTATTTACAGTATTTGAAGATATGCCAGTTCTTGCTTTGAAATTCTCATAATTACTGTGGTGCACACATTATTTCATGACTAGAAATGTATACAGTATATTGGGGTTTACGGGATCGAAATGATTACACTGATATATTTTTAACAAAACTCACGGTGCTTTTAGGAAAGCAAAAAAAGCCTCGAGCTCCATGATCTGCCATGTAGATGAATATTGTGTCATTTCTTCCACTGCGTGTGTGACAAAATCAAATGCATTGACTTACAAACATTTACTCCTTTCATTTCTTATTTATACCTTTACTGGTATCTGAACTGAAGACTTCTTTGATCATGTTTAAGTGAGATTTTCTCATGAACAAACCTTGTAATTACTTTTTTCGGGAGATTTTGCCTGTCTCCTTTGAGTGCAGCCAAGAAGTTTTCAGGTGTCACATCCTGTAAGACAGTCAGTATTCGGCTCAGACACAGGATGAAAATATTGTTTTATGTATTTGACAAAACGAACACTACCTTTCCAGTGTAATCTTTTGGAACCCCTGTATACACATTCTGCCCATTTGGTTGGTTGATAATTTCCCCAGGACGAGGGTTGCTGTGAAAGCAGAAAATATTATGCGCATACATGGCAATATGCCCTCATCATATGCATCCACACTGGATACAATATCTTACATGGGTGATTTAAATGGTATAGCATGACTGTAAAGATCTATCTCCACGCCGTGATAAAACTGCTAATCTGCTATTAATGACATTCACATGACTTTCAAACCTGTAGGGAATGTCTTACTGATCATTATTGGCAATGTCGTCATACATCATCACCACGATCTGATCATCAGGAATCCCATTCTGATGTACAATCTGATAGGCGTGACAGACATCAGCCTGAAATGGAAGTATAATTTGTTTGCAAACTGCCTTGAAACATCCCTTGTTGCGATATCTAGGTAGCTCAACTGGTAGGGCGTTGCGCAAGCAACTCAACGGCAACTGCCCAGAGAAAGCACATACAAAATAAATGATTCCACTGCAAGTCCAAGGATAAATGTATGCCACAAACCTGATGCCGGTAATTGTCCCATGTGTTTGAACCAGCTACAAGCATTACCCACTGTTTTCCACTTGCTGCCGCCATCTTAAGAGCAAAGTCTAATTCAGTTAGAAAACAGTGCGTTAATGAAATGCATCAATTGTATATTAAATAATATAGTAACAGTCATGTATGAACAGCGTATGAAGTGTGAAGAAGGAAGTATACATTCTAGTGCTTTAATTCACAAGATTACATTGCATACCTGTATGGACTGTCGGATGATCCTTTCGTTGCCAGATGCACTTTTCATTTCCAACATCGTTGTTTATATGCTGAAGACTACACGGAAGATGACTTATATCAGCCAATCAGAGCTCTTACTCCAACCCTTCCCCCCTAAAGGCAGAGAGTCGGGGATGTTCGATTGTTCATAGAAGTGTTGTTCTAAGAAACAGAAATTTTCACATTAAGCAGACTAACAGGTTTGGCTTGTTATAGTTGAGGCTGCTACTTATGAATTTTACCTGAAACTGAGGTGATGTAATCTGGGCAGAGATTTCAGTTGGTCGTCAAACACCACCCCCATGTTCCTTGCTGAATTGCATTTACATTGACATATTTGCAATGTAAAATATGTAAAATATAAAAGCATCTCGCATTTGGCAGCCGCTTTTATCCAAAGTGACTTACATTGCATTATAATGTACATTTGTTTCTGAGTTTGTGCAATCCCTGGGATCTAACCCTTGACCTAGGCGTTGCTAGCGCCATGCTGTAACCACCGAGCCACAGGAAAGCATCGGTAGGTCTTAGAGTTGAGGATTCAAGCTGAATGATGAGGTGGTGTCTTTTTACATGGGTTGACCTGGTTCTGTCATGGAACGCTCCTTCATCCAGGCAGAGATGTTCAGAAGGTGAGCAGAGTCACGAGCAGAGATGGTGGGTCATTGGGCTGAAATGAGAGTAGTAGAATCTGCGTGACAATGGGATGAGAACCCACGTGCCTTAATGATTATACAGACGTGCTCAAATATTTTAGTACAAATCACAGCTCATTGAAATAATGCTTCATTCTTCCTAAAGAGTGATGAAATTAAAAAGATATTGTATGATGTATACTGGCATGCCTTTGGTATGTCATAGAATAAAGCAAAGAAGCTGTGGAGAGAGATGAATTATTGCTTATTCTATAAGGATATTGTAAAATGGCCTGGACACATTTGTTGGTACCCATTAGGAAAGATAATACATAATTGGATTATAGTGATATTTCAAACTAATTAGTTTCTTTAATTAGTATCACACATGTATCCAATCTTGTAATAAGTCATTCAGCCTATGTAAACGGAGAAAAGTAGTCACTGTGCTGTTTGATATGATTGTGTGCACCACACAGAACATGGACCAAAGAAAGCAAAGGATAGAGCTGTCTGAAGAGCTCTGAAAGAAAATAATAGACAAGCACGGTAAAGGTAAAGGCTACAAGACCATCTCCACGCAGCTGGATGTTGCTGTGATGACAGTTGCAAATATTATTAAGAAGTTTAAGGTCCATGGAATTGTAGCCAACCTCCCTTGGCGCGACCGCAAAAGTAAAATCCACGGCAGATTAAACAGAAGGATAGTGCGAATGGTAGTAAAACAATGGTGGGCTCCATGGAAGAAGACCCAGGAGGAAGAAAAACAAAAAAGCCTGACTGGAATTTGCTGAGATTCCTATTGACAAGCCACAGTCCTTCTGGGAGAATGTCCTTTGGACAGATGAGTCAAAACTGGAGCTTTTTGGCAAGTCACGTCAGCTCTATGTTCACAGACGAAAAAATCAAGCAATCAAAGAAGTGAACAGCAAACCTGCAGTGAAACATGGAGGAGGCTCGGTGATGTTTTGGTGATGCTTTGCTTTGCTGCATCTGGCACTGGGTGCCTTGAATCTGTGCAGGACACAATTAAATGTGTGAAATGAAAACACAGCTAATATCACCCAAGAATGGATAAGAACAAAACATTGGACTTTTCTGAAGTGTGGTTTTGATGTCGCATGAAGTGCAGATGTCTATATAGGAATTCACTATCACAAACTCGAAATGCCTATGTTTATGGTTGTTCAAATCAATCGAACCATGAAACCATAAGGCATTTTTATTGTGTAGCAAAAGCCGTTGTTCATGAAGGGGGAAATGCGATCATTGACTGCCAAACAGAGGAAAAAGTGCCTTATCGCTTTTATATAAAACGCTTATCGCGGTTTAACGCTCGATCTGATTTTGCCAAGTGGTTGATGTCCTCGGGACAATATATTTTGTTGACCTAAGGACAACATTTTTATAAATAAAACCAAACTATGGATGAAAACAAGCTTAACATGAGACTATTCTTATCCCTGGTGCTTGTTCTTTTAACAGTGGTTAGTGTTCATTACAATTAAGATTTAATAGAAATTCGGTTTTCCTTCCCTCCATCAGCTCTTCGCACAGTGGCGTGACATCACGTGAAAACAATAATATCCTATATTTTCTAGAGGGGGATCAACTTTCACCGAAACTATAGAGCCACATTATAGGAGGGAAAGTGACTTTAAAAGATGCAGCATCATTGATTCATTTTAACACAGAGATTGTAGGTTAGTTAAATCATTGCTTTGTTACTTTGGTGATTATTTTCCAACGTTTGCATGCATATAACTCAAGAAGCTCAAGAACTTATCCATTCCAAATAACATTTTAGATTCAGATTCTTAAACTTTTGGGAACAGCATTTACAAAGCCCTATATGGCACAATTCCAGAGATATGGAGAACTCAACGTGCCTGGCTGCATGTGCAAATTACTGTATATACCTATTGTTCAAAAACCAAATGCGGGTCACTTTGCATACAGCTGGTAACTGCTTTATTTGAAGAGGGAAGTCTAAAGAACAAACAATGCTGAAAGAACCATTTACCTTCTTACCTTCTATCAAAACAGGCAAATTAAAATGTATAGCCACCAATACCATGAAATGCTAAAGTTTAGGCACTTTGATTCTCTATTTGTACCGGTTCCAAGGAAATGTGAATGAAGGGGGTAACGTACTGAACCAGTTAAATAAATAGCGTTTCCTCATTCTTTAAAGGGATAGTTCACACAAACATGAAAATGATTTCATTTCATCATCCTCGTGTCATGTCAAACCTGTATGAGTTTCTTTCTATTGCAGAACACAAAAGATGATATTTTAGAGAACGCAGATAATCAAACAACACTGAACCCCATTGACTTTCATTGTATGAACAGAAAACCACTGAGACATTTCTAAAAATATCTATCCAAAAGTGTTGCACAGAAGAAAGAGTAAAATATAGGTGAATTATATTTTGGGTGAACTATCCCTTTAATGACAGTATAATTTTGAACTCAAACATCAAGATAATGACCAATATTGTTTTATGTGAATGAATAGAGGTACATTTAGCATGATTTAGTAGCAGACAGATGTGTTTATCCAAAGTGAAAAATGAAAGATCATTTAAAACTTTGTCTAAGAAGGCAAAGATGAACAGCTATTAAATCTGCATGCTTGTTTTCCAGTACACCTGAATACTTTCACAACCATCCTCGAACATAAAGCAGTGATGTTTAATGTTTACACTGGTTATAAGGTGCATTAGGTTACATGGTTTCATTTTCAAAAAACAAAATGTTTGGTCACCTCTCGAAGAGCCTCTCAAACCTGACGAAGAGCTCGATATTTTCCAATCAGATCATGTATCTTGACTTCATCAGTTGGTGAAGTCAAGACCAACAAAAATGAGTTTGTTGGTCTGACAAACTCATAAACATAATAATCTCCTGGACAGGCTTTGACTCGTATGAGATGAGATTCATAACCACAGCAGTCTTCCCATGAGGACATACAGACGTGTCGTGTGATCACTCCGTCTTCCAGCAGTGGATGAGGATCTTTGAGCCATAGTGGGCAGTATGTGCCACACATCCCCCCGTAACACAGACTTTGACCTTGTCTATACATTTTACAAAAAGTAATCAAGCAGCCCAATTTCACCTCAAAGTTACACACTATACAAATTCAATATGTCACCAATAAACAAAGCCCTAACAGGTTCCAAAAGGGTTTGTGAAACAGTCCAAGGAAAGAATGCACGATGAAGCGAACCACACATTTCGCGTTTTGCACCTTCGATTGGACAATGAAACGAGATGGAAAGGTACTTGAAAGGTCATTTTCACATCAAAGAATGAAGTACAGTGTTGCTTGACAACAAGTTCAGTTAAGCTGTAGATGGGAATAAACTTCCCTTTTGTGCTTTCAAAATGAGCATTAGAACTATAATGTTCCTCAAACAGGGTCACAAAGGCAAAAACATACAAGTTGTCCGCTTAAAGTAGATGAATTCACTTTCTGTTTTTACTTCCTCTTTACCCGTCCTTTGGTGCATTCATAGAGCACCCTGTAACGCTGAAGAATCATGACAAAGCTGTACTGAGAAAGCTTCTGGTAATAGTAACAGGAAAACTGTTCACAACAACACAACAACTACAGTAACACATGATTCTGACATCGAAGCGCTCTGACCATTGATGAAAAGTCTGTACAAGCCAATCCGATTCCCATTTACTGATATTGATACTGTTTAATCCTAAAAAATGGGAAACTGCACTGAAAAATGTACTGGTAGCCTAAATTAATCTTGCAACGCATTTACACTTCCTTCCGGTATGTGAAAGATTTTAAGTGGTTACCCAATGTAACAAATATAATGGACTGGTAACAAGATTGTTATAATTTATGTTTTAGTAATGGCTTATACGGCATAAGGTGAAGATGCACAGTAATTATTATTCATGTGTGGGAGTGGCTACCCGTGGAAGGAGGAGTGAAACAGGACGGTTGTTTGCGTATGTGCTGTTGAAGGATGAACGTCCAGGCAAGTCCATGGTTGAGTTACTTTCGGTCAGGCATGGAAAGGCTCGTGGTCGGGTTAATTTAGTTCAAGGACACTACGAAGTATAAGAGACAAAAGAACCGACAGCCACCTCGGATACTGCAGACCATCAGTATACCCCGACACTAGAAGCCCAGCTGAAGACAAGAAGCCCAGAAGCTGAATACACCTTTGTATGAAAGCGTATTCATTCTATTTAGTATCATATTTGTTGAATAGTACTTGCCTTTAAACGTTTGTTACAAAAAGAAAAGTAACCAATTAAAATAAATTTGATTACAAAAACTGCCTACCTAGGTTTTAATTTAGTGTTTTAAGATTTTTTGATAAGCTGTGACTCATTAACATTAAATGATGCATAACTGTCGGTATCAAAGTCAAAATGATGTTAAGTTTATACAATTCGTCAACATATTTTTTAATTCAACAGATCTGAATGCCTCATCCGTTTTGTTTGTTTGTCTATGATCCTTCAAATGTGTTCCTCCCTGAGAAGATGTGCCCTTTGTTTTCTTTCTAATCATTTTAGAAAGTTTTCGTTGACTTGCACAGCGAGTCATTTTATCAAGAGATTGATCTGACGAGCACAAACTTACAAACTCATGAAAGTGTGATTTAACATAGCATGCATTTTATTTTGTATTTAGAACATTTTGTATCATATAAAAGCACTTCACAAATCCAACGGCATGACTTAGTGTGTTCAACTGCGAGATAATTATACTGATCATGATTCATTGGACGTATTAGCTGAAAGACTACGAAATAATTTAAATAAATGAGTCACTTTGCCACTTTTAGTAAGAAAAAAGGTCTGCAAAAGGTCTAACCACAGTTATCGTTGATACATGAGCACATTCCCTCACAGGGTGGACTTTTTATATATAAGCAGCTTTAACTATTTCCACACATTGTAAGGATTAATTTAGTCTGATTTTCGTACGCTTTCATTAGCTATGGGAACACACTGGAGCTTTTGCTGACTGTTGTTATGGCCTCTTTGATTCTGCAACAGAATAAAACTCATTCAGCAATTTTTTGACATTTAAAATGATTACCACATGTACTATGATCAATAAAAAAATAACGAAAATGAAACTGCCTTTGAAAAATCAGGCTTAAGTCTCAGAAACTCATCATGAGATTAGCATAAAAGTTGGATTTCAACTATTAATTTCCCTATTAATCATGTCAATCTGTTATCAAGGTTATATTTTCACAGAACGTTCAATACACTATGCAGGATTGTTTTATGTAGAAAACAGAATAAACCACTTCAAAATAATTTCACCTGGGCTTTCACAGGCAGGGTCACATTGAGAAACAATTAGAGAATCTGTTAATCAGATTGTTCAATTTGACCCAATTTGATACTTTTTTATCACAAGTGAATTCAAGTTCCCTGTGCTTTCACTTTTAGATGGACTGGATTTTCCAGCTTCTGAATTTCGTCAAAAAACAAATGTATCGTTTGCATATGTAACTACTTCAGTTTTGAAAAACCAAGAACTTGTTAGTAAATCCACAAGGAATTCAATTTCAATTTTTGGTGAATGATGTTGAATGGTGTCATGATAAACATACTTCTCTACTTCAATGCCACACGCACAGAGATGAGCAAATACATGCATGTAGGACAAAGTCATCTGAAACTAAATGAAAGAGAGAATACAAACAATATGAACAATAACTAGGGTTTAATCTTCACTTCATTAGGCGTTTGGTTGTTTTATTTATCTCTTCCTCGTGCCAGTCAAAACAGCTTGTCCTGAAATGCTCAGCTACGGTTTTAAAATCTTGTAAATCAATCGCAGAACTATAATCCCCATCCACTTCATCCTTAGCTACACGGTCAGGAAAGTGGTGGGTGATAGCCTGAACAGTTCTTTCAATTTTCTCTCTTGTCTGGAATATAACAATTTATGTATTAACACCGACATCTTATTCATTCAATGTGTAAGTTACATATGTAATGTACCATATTTAATTGATAGAAAACAAACCTGATGAAGAGCAGCACGTTTTCTGATCAGATCTCGCCTTCTGCCTGCATCAGTTTCTGTTTCAATTCGGTGATTTAGGATTTTGAAAGGGACGTCCTGGGTGGATGTCAGATCAGTTAACACGAGCCCCTGAGCTTTATTCCTCTGCCAAACTCTTTGAGGGGTGTTTTTCAAAAACTCACTGATTGTACATTTGCTAACCGTCTAAAGGAAAGTCCGAATAAAGAGGAAAAAACTTCAACTTGAATGTATTTCTGTTATACATTGTAACGGTAACGATAACAAGAAAAGTGAGAATTAATTTGTGTTTAAATGTACTCTGTGTAAATTTTGCAAATGTTTATTTTACCATGTCTCCAAAGCGACAGGAGAAAGATTTCTTCATCTTTTTCTGAAGCTTGTCAAACTGATCCTGGAATGTTGCTATATCAAGGTTAACCTGAGAAATAAAAAATATTTTATCTGTACAGTATTCTTTTTATTTTATACAATCCTACTATCAACTTAGATCATTCAAAAAGACAAACCGTTTCATTGAAGTCCATCCAAACAGCTGAGAATTCATCAGAGAGAAAGGTCTTCCTCACAGGGTCATAATAGCAGGCATAACCCTTCTCGTTTGCTTTAGTTGAAGTCACTGCGTACACTAGAAGCACAGTTTTCATTTCAAAATCTCAAAATTATGACTGCAGAATTTTGACTGCTATGGCTATATGGTTGAGCAATATGTTATTTATTAAACATTGTTATTTTTCCTCTTCCTGACTTTCCTTTCCTCTCTTTGGCTCTTTTACTCTCATTTGTTATTTATTTGCGTTATCTGGAAAAATAAACTGTCTTACTGTACTGTACATATTTCCTGAGAATACTATATTCCACAAGGCAAGTGGGCCTATATATAATTTACATGTTTTCTGTATATTAGTATGAAGACAGTCTCCCTTTGAAGTCCTAGCACTTCTATACAGATTGCAACTATTTTTATTTTATAAAGGAGAAATATGACCATGCTCTAGCCTTAAATGGACCATTTTACCTGATGGTCCTCTGTAGCCGACGTGTATTTTCATTCATAATTTACTGTAATGCCCCTTTCTTACCATGCACGTTGTTGGGGAGTTGGGCGAACATTGATCCAGAATTACAGGATTCCATATATATCACCATCTGCACCACACATAGGGGTTGGAGAGGTTTTACAGAGGTGTAACAAAAGCTTATCAGGGCTACTTTTTATTAGGTGTATATTCACTTCTATATGTTCTGTACCTTAGCGAACTGGTGATTTTTCACCATTTTCTTGATCGCTGTAATGAGATCATGGGCATAAAGCTGCACAAAAAGGATTGAATTAGACGATAAAATCAGTTGTTAAAAGCAGCTTAATTGATTTACTTATCTATTTAAACAAACATTATGGCAGAGCACAAAATGAAGAGTTGAAGTTTTAAATAATTATTCAAGCCAATCACAAATATATGGCTAAATAATGGAAATGAAATGGTATATAAATTATGCTAATTGTCATAAAGCACTGTTTTTCTACACATTACTTGAGCAGATGAGAAACCAAAATATCAAAATTCACTTAAAAACATAGAACTGTAAACTTAGTCAAATACGTTAACTAAAAAACGATTAGCATTATCCAACACATATTTTTCAAATGCTTAAATGGGATGGATACATCCCAGCAGACATATTGATAGCTGGCAGAATGGCACCCTCTACTGTCTTGAGCTCAGAAGCAACACACATTTTCAATGTAAAGGACAAAAATGGAAATGAACCATGCTCATCTGGGCAGACTTGAGACTTAAGTCACATTTTAGTTGTACTTATAACAACAAAATCTCTGCCAAGCTTATGAAAATTCACCATGGCACCTTCAGATAAAAGATCATTCTGCACTTTTCAGAATCTGCACACCAAAATGTATTGTCAGGATCAGTTACTGGTAAATAAAGATGTATACAAAGCTTTATAAAACTCACAGTGCTGTTAGGAAAACCAAATAAGCCTGGACTTCCATGATCTGTCAGGTAAACCAATATTGTGTCATTTTTTTCACTGCATGAAAAAAAAAAATACATTCGTTTTCAAAAACTGACTAGAATGAACAAGCCATCTCACTATCTACTGACCATGTTCTTTTAATATGTGTACCTGAAAAAGTAATAAGACTTATTAAATAAGTTACAGCGAGACTGATCTTCTTACAAACAAACCTTGTAATGACTTTTTTCGGGCCTCTCTTTCTCACGGCACTTCTGTCTCCTGTGAGTGCAGCCAGAAAGTTTTCAGGTGTTACGTCCTGTAAGAAAGTCAGAATTGTGACATACTGTAGGATGAAACTGTGCTGTGTGTTTGACAAGATTACCGTTCCAGTGTAGTCTTTTGGAACCCTTGGATACACATCCGGCCCATTTGGATTATTGATAATGTTTCCAGGATAAGGGTTTCTGTGGAGGCAGGTTAAACATCATGTGGGTCATTTTCTGGCAACAGATTTTTATTCCCCCATCATTTGTATCCCAATAGACTGGACGTAATATTGGACAGGGGTGACTGATATGGCAGAACATGATAAAGAAATGATCCAGGTGAACATTGTTAAATCTAAATGTACATCTGCAATGAGCCACATGACTTTCAAAAGCTATAGGAAATATCTTATTTAGGATTATTAGCGATGTCATCATACATCATCACCACGATCTGATCGTCAGGAACCCCGTTCTGATGCATTATCTTATAGGCATGACACACATTGGCCTGAAATGGGGGTATCAAGGAGATAAAATCTATTTTAGGAATAACATCATCCCTCAACCTCCCTCAAGCCACTTCCACTCCGAACTGGTAGGGCATTATGCCAGCAATGCAGAAAGTACGTACTAAGTAGATAAAAACACTGCCAGTCCAAAAATCAACGTGTGCCACAAACCTGGTGCCTGTAGTTTTTCCATCTGTTTGAACCAGCGACAAGCATCACCCAATGTTTTCCACTTGCTGTAGCCATTTGAAGAACCAAGTCTAATTCACTTAGAGAGCAGTGTGCTAATGTAATGCATCAACAATTATTTTCATGATATTAAAACAGTATTCATGCTAAGCAAAGTAATAAGTACGTTGTAAAACAACATTTTTAGACTGGGCATGTTTTTTATACCTGTTTCTGTTGTCAGATGATCCTCTTGTTGTCAGCTCCGTAACAATCACTGTACATATACTGATGAAAACTACACAGAATGTGACTTCTATCAACCAATCAAAGTACTTATGATGTTTATGCGGAATGTTGTTTGAGGAAACACAACCAAAAAAAGTTTTCATGGAAACCAGTCAAACCACGTTCAACTTTTTGCATGAATGCATGTCTTTCAGAGCTTTATAGAATCTCTGAAAACCAAAAGTGAAACTGCACCATAGCAATGTTTTCCTTAACAATATTTTTAGACTCTCAAATATCAGGCACATATCTGGTTTCAACATTGTTTATTTGTTTACCTTTGCATGTATTAAAAAAAAACTTTTATGCAAAGTGACTTACGAATGAGAAAGCATTACACATCTATAGATCTAAAGATCTATCAATAATTTTGTACAAAGCTGTATTAACATGAAGGAAATTAGATTAAAATTAAAACAGCAATTAAATCTATACGGGGGTTAATTGTGAGAAGAACAAGCATTAAGGGGGCAGAAACAGGACTACTTCCCTCATAATCCACTTCATTTGTATCAGTCATTCTTATCTTACATTGCCTGATACCATTCTCACTCCGCAACCTTCCTTAAACCATGTTCAAAACAGACCCAATGTGTGACACTTAAATAAATGTGTTACCATTAATATAGGGAAAAGATAACTTTTGTAATGTGTTTTGATGCACACAATTCCTTCATGTGCAAACCGTACCGTTCAAAAAACTTGTCTACATTGTTCAACTCTCCCATTTAAATCCATTTCTTCATGAAAACAGCTTTGTAGACTATGAAAACTGTTAACTCTCCAGACATAATACATTTACATTTATGCATTTGGCAGACGCTTTTATCCAAATGATTTACATTGCATGATCCTATACATTTGTAAAATACACTCTCATTTGTAGGTCCTTTTATAAAAGGCTGACAACATTGGCATTTACAGTAGAGTAGGATTATCTTCAACACTCAATGCATGTTTCAGCAGTCTTAACTGAAACCATTTGCACAAAGATATCTTAAAATAAGGAAAAAGATGCTGCCATCTTTATAAATGATTTCTTATCCATTCATTTTGACCCCACACTCTACAACGGGGATTACTGAGTAAATATGCATCCATGGCATGTAATAGTTTGGAACTTCAGCACTTTCTATAGAAGAATATTTTTTAGGCAGGCACAAAGAGGAGTACGGCCCTTTAGGAGCTGAGGTTGAAAGTTCAGTAATCAGCTAATTAGTCTACAGTAAACAGCACCGGAAGTCACTGTACAGGTTTAGCACCAGCACCAGTTTACCTGCTTATATCATAGGAAAATATAACACTCAGGAGGAAGAAAACAAAAGTAGCGAGTACTAAAGATCGTACAGAAAAGCATAAGCTGTGTAGAACAAACAACCTTTGGCCACCAGAGGGAGATGTAAAATAGGTTACTTTAATTCAACATTTCTACAGTCGTATCCAGCTGCAAAACCGCAGCACCAGTTTCTGAACCACAGCTACAGAACGACAACGAGTGAATTGTTAATTTGATAAATTGTTATTTCATTATATGTTGTATACGGTTATGTTTGATTGTTTCTTTTAAAATCGTGCAGCTGTTTGCTTTTCTTATACAATCTTAAAATCTAGTAGTATTTTAGTTATATTGTATATAGAAAATGCATGCTGCAGATGCCCCTAAAACAATAAAATTGATAGATTAATACAATTACCCATAGGTTTGAAACATTATTTCTAACATAATATGAGCCTACACAAGATTATGTTTTTAAAGGCTTTTTGTACGGTATCTTTCTGTGCTCTAACTATGGCTGGAACGATATATCGTGCAATTCGAATGCTCAGTTTCCTCAAAGAATTACGGTTAATAAATATATGTTTGACTGTTGCTTGAGCTGGATCAGAAGCTGGCTTTGCAGAGGTAGCTTGAATCTTAAGAAAGAATTATGATCATAAACCGAATTACAAAAAAGTAAAACTTATTTATTTGATCATTTCAACATGGAATACAGTCAAATTTGAGGGAATTAAATGGTTAACAAGAGCTTTAAAAGCGTTTTATTTTTATTAAAATGTTGTGTGTATAAATTGAATTCATAAAACTTTATTAATAAAAAAAAGAGGGGTAAGATATTACAATTTTAAGAAAGGTGTCCTATAAAATTTGATCAGAAACTGGATTTTTTCCTTCTAGATTCTGTTTTATGGTGAAATACAAATGTATTACCAACAGTGGTAATGTATTGCATACTTAATGCATTATTGAGAAGTTACTTCTGTTTGTGGATAAAACGGGCTACACATGGCATGCAGACAGAAGCAAATTACATATTTATATGGCAGACTTTTTAATATTCACATATAAGACATCGTGCGTTTTACGTGACATCCGCGTTATACTCGACATTTAATGTTCACTGCTGTATCAGTATGTCGCAGTGCCTGTATATCGTTGCAACCCTAGTTACAATACGTAGCAACGTAGCTTGCGTGATATCCCCAAACTTTTGGCCTTACGTCACGAAAGCGCCAAGTAGCTCCCGCCGCCTGAGCCACAACAAAACAAACGGTGAAATAAAAAAGTGAAGATGGAAGACGAGGTGATGTAGGAATAAAGGTCGAGAATTTACATCATTAAAAGAAGAAGGTTAAGCTGGTAAATCTAAAGTTTTGGACCGGTTCTCGGAAATTGTTGCGGCAGGAGACAAGAGTGCCAGTCTGAAGTTTGATCAGTTAGTGTGTTTCTCTCTGAAACTTTGAAAAGTCTGCAAGTGTATGATGTCTAGTTTAAAAAAACCTGTTCAGATTTTATAAGGGCTTGTAATGTATTCCAGACATTTTGTGTTTACGTGTATATTTATACCACGGTTTACCGGCAGCTGAAAGATTCACAAAAGTGCCGGTTATAAATGGCGGTACAGTGTGTTATTTTAAGGAAACAGTCCATTGTGTTCAATACAGGCCACATTAACCTCCCAACAAGCTTTAAACTTCTCCGCCTTTCAAGAGTAATCTGCCAGCAAATATGTACTTAACACACCCGGAAACCACCTGCTTTATATCCTGCTTGGGAATTCACCAATCCTCCGGCGAACGACTTCTCATAAATATTCATTACGTAACGGGACGCTAGCCATTTCGGCTAATCTGATTGGTTGAATTGAAAAACGGGCGCCAGTCATCTGACGAATCAACGAATCCCACTATCGTATAGGCGTAGCTCATGGGTATTCCTTAGGTTACGTACAGGACGCTGAGTAAAGTCATGAGTCAACGTCAGCACAGCGTAATTAATATTCATGAGGCAACCCCTAGCCGTAGTAGGATCGGTAATTTGGCGTCGCAGTCACCTGGAGTTGGACAGCTGGTGAGATGGGCAACTCCGACTCTAAACTTCTCTTCAGAAAAGCGGTGATACAGCTTACAACCAAAACACAGGTGAGGAAGTTTAACTCGTATTTATAAATATAAATATGAAGGTTGTTCAGTAGAAATGTTGAAACGGCGCTGTGAAGTGTAACAGATGGAGGACCGACGCTACTGTGTCACTAATTATTAACATTGTCCTGATAACTTGACAAACTCGGTTGAAGTGTCTTTCATCTTAAACTTGTCAAATCCTTCTAATGTTTGCAAAAAAAGACAAAAAATCTGAAAGTTTGTTTAAGGTTAGATTAGTGTTTCTTTATTTCCATGGTTCTGGTATAGCTAAAATAACCTTGTTTTTCTCAAATGAATAGTTTATGAGCAAGGCTGTACTACAGATGGTGAATCTATGGTTATTGTGGTAAATCAATACTATATTTGTACTTACTTTGGTTTACTACGAATACCATAGTTATCCTATTACTCTAGTATAACCATAGTTGATCCGCATACAAAACCATACCTGATGCTGATTTAAAGTGTGTTAGTCTATATTTAGTTTCGCCTGATGAAATCTCCATAAATCTGGAAACACCTTTTATTGTGACGCGACAGCTCACTTTAGAAAGTAAATATAATGTACAAAATCCTGTGTTTATGAATACACCAACCAGGAAATCAATGCCAAGTGCGCCTAATGCTGAAGGATCTGATGGGGAAAACATGTGTTAACTGTACTTGTTTGGACATTTTTAAATTTCCTAAAGTTGTGAAACAAAATATAAAAACATCTCCTCACTACCTCAACAAGTCCTCACTAGCAAAACATGATCATAAATTGGCCAAATAAAATAATGTCAACAGGTGTGTCAAGCATCTTTTAGACTTTTACACTAATGTAATGCAACAAACCTCTGGGATTCTCGTGAAAACCTTTTGGGAACTATTTTATCCCGAAGGCGAAAGATTGCTATGATTGACCCTTGTGTCTTACAGCCTGTAGAGGCCTGTGATGATGTGTTCTGGGATCAGTTCTGGGCCGACATGGATTTGACGGCGCAGGATATTTTTGCATTGATTCCTGCTGCTGAGATCCGTGCTGTGAGAGAGGAGTCTCCCTCCAATCTGGCAACCCTCTGCTATAAAGTACAGTATCACCCATTTAGTATCTCTATATCTAAATATACATTTAACGCAAGCCAAGGTCAGATTTGCTGTCTTAAGGTGCCTTTATGTGTTTGTAATTGTATGTGTGGTGTATTTGGCAGGCGGTGGAGAGACTGGTGTTGAACGCAGACTCCGGCTGTGTGTGCGAGAGAGACAGACGGACTGTGCTCAGCTGCACTCGTCTGCTCACCCGGATTCTGCCGTACATCTTTGAAGATCCGGACTGGCATGGGTTCTTCTGGTCTACTGTACCCAAGGCGGGCAAATCTGGGGTGAGACGGTCACTCGAAACTGGTTTGAAGCTTTTCGTTAATCCCTAACTTATTCAGAAAACTACACATGAAGACTTTAGTTAAGTTAAAGTTGTCAACATTCTCCGACTGCAACAGGTTTTAACTTTCAAACACGTCCAGAATCGAGTTGCACACGCAGTTTTTAAGACACACAGTGTGAACTTTAAAAGTTAAAAACATCAGTTGTGTAAGTGAGAAAGTGGATTTTTTCCTGAAGTGCGTTTTTGCGGTCTCTTGTTACCGGCGCTGAACACTAGTGTGATTGTGTTTGTCTTGAAGAAGGAAGGTGTATTAAATAACCTGTAATTATACAGCTAGACACAAAACAGATGAAGAGAGAAGGTCTCTCAATGAATGTGTTGATAACATGATTGTGTGTGTGGTTGTGAAAAAAATCTTTCTATGTTGTTTTTGGCATCATAAGGAAATCACTTTTGGATCCTTGTTTGTGTTTGTGGACACAGGATGAAAGTGATGATGAATCCACACGACCGTTGGCAGAGTCTCTCCTCACAGCTACAGCTGATCTGCTGTTCTGCCCGGATTTTACTGTGGAGAGTAACCACAGGACCAGTGCGGTAACTCTCTCTCTCTCTCTCTCTCCCTCTCCCTCTCCCTCTCTCTCTCTCTTTTTTAGCCTTTTTTGACACATTGCAGAATTCCATCGACACCTCAAACCAATTTTCTCTCATTTCTAGACCTCACCTCGGTCACAAGGTCAATTGTGTATAATCTTTATGGCTTTCTCCGGTTGGGTTAGGAAAAGGATATGACTTGTGTTTTTTTGGTTCAGGACGCCGCTGGTGATGTTCAGTCCATAGACAGCTGTGAGTTTATTTGGGAAGCAGGAGTTGGATTTGCTCAGGCTCCGCCCCTTAACCACACCCACGACTCCAACAGGTCAGAGGCAAAGCTCCACCCCTTTCACACATCTCAAATATCACCATCACTACTTCCTAATTTACATACGTCATCTCAGATCTTTGAAAGTAGGAAGTCAGAGGTGTCCAAACTCGTTATTTTTTTTTAGTTAGCGTTGATCAGTGTTTTTATGCTAATACTATGCATCTATCAAATATTTAATATATTTAACAGTGGTTATTTTCTGCATACATCGACTCACTCGACTGACTCTGCCGTCGGATGAACGGCTTTACTGGTGGACTGACATAGGCTACTAGACATACCAGTATGCACTTAATTATCACCAGTGAAGTGCTGTTGTAGTGCATAGATGGAGTGTGCAAACCAGGGTGCTGCTGTTCTCACGTCGGTTCTCTCTCTCTTTCTCTCAGGACAGAGTTATTGAAGCTTTTGTTAACGTGTTTCTCAGAAGACATGTACCAGTCTCCCTCTGACAAACACACAATCAATCCCTGGGTGTCCTACTTTTGCTCAGGAGGAAACAGGTACCACACACACACCTTTCCATGTTCAAATCTCCATGCTTGCGAACCCCAAAATCTCGATTTCAAATATCTTTGTTGGCTCTGTCTCTTTAAGACATGCTCTGCCGCTCTTCACCTCTCTTCTTAACGTGGTGTGCGCGTATGATCCCATCGGATACGGCCTCCCCTACAATCACCTGATGTTCTCTGACCAGCGGGGGGCGCTAGCAGAGCTGGCGCTGCAGGTCTTAATCGTCTCATTAGAGCCAGAGTTCAATGACACCAGTAACACAAACACCAGCTCGACCCCGAGCACTGATCCCGACCGCACCGTATCTGACACGGATGTGAAGACGCCTGCTGAGGGAAGCCAGGTGAAGACGCCACACATATATGTGTCTTATTAATGTTAACCGCTGAAAATGCTACCTATAGAATGCTTTCTGAGTTCAGGTCAGTCACTGTCTCGAATTTTGTTTGTGTGTGTGTGTTTGTCTCAGGCTACACGAGGCGAGAACTTGTTTGTGAACTACCTGTCCCGGATTCATCGAGAGGAGGTGAGACAGATATACACACACTCCACTAACATCTTATATCTCACAAATACTCCACCACATCTACATGAGACTTGTGATGAGAGTGCTGAATTTAATAAGACAATACAATGGAAGCATTTCAGACTTTGTTTGTAAATGTGTACAACTGTCTCATCTTTATTCTTTCACTCTGTAGGACTTTCATTTGATCCTGCGAGGGATCAGTCGACTGCTGAACAACCCGCTGCAGCAGACGTATCTGCCTCACTCCTGCAAGAAGATTCAGTTTCAACAGGAGCTGCTGGTCCTCTTCTGGAAACTCTGTGACCTCAACAAGGTAGATGAAAGAGCACACCAACGAGAGCACGGTTTTTGTTTAAAAAGTAAAAAAAATAAACATTGTCTTTTTGTCAGTAAGCGTAGGATTTGTCCCTCTAATGTTTAGTCATGAGACAGCGGAGTGTACAGTATTTGTGAACGCTAATCTGCCCCTCCAGTACCTGTATTTATACACCTGTACAGTGGAGATGTTGATGTTTTTCATCTCTGTGTTTCAGAAGTTTTTGTTTTACGTGTTGAAGAGCAGCGATGTGCTGGAGATTCTGGTGCCAATTCTGTATTATCTGAACGATGCTCGAGCCAATCAGTGTGAGTTTCTAAGCCACACGTCACAACTACAAAATCACTCGTGTTTGAACCTTATTTTTAGATGCAACAGGGTGTCCGCGGGGTCTTAAAAAGTATTAAAAGTTGATCGATCAATTTAGAGAATTTTAAGGCCGTTAAAAAATATTTAAAAGTCTTAAATGCCATTTTCCAAGGTTTAAATTTGTTTTCCGTCTCTTCATATTTGTCCAAAGAGATCATACGCTAAAGTTTGCCTGGATGTTATCATTGAGTAGGCGAATAGTGTGAGGTCCAAATTAATTTTTGGTCAAATGGTTGGAGGATAAGAGTTGGAAGCATGGCTGAGAGCCGTCTCTGGGAATAACCCTGAGGCGAGCTGCTCTGTGTGGCGGAAGGCGATTAGCGTTGGATCGATGGGGATCAACACTTTCCCGTCCCACATGCTAAGTGCTAGCCACAAAGCTGGTGTCTCTTTCTAATTAACCTTGCATTGGGTTAGTCACTCAATTATTTCTCTTGTGCTTCGTTCCGACCCTTCTAAATGATGTTGCATTAATACAAACTAAGACTGTTTAGTTGTGCTATCTTACATCAGTATATAGTAAATGTAAGTTTAAGTGTCACCCATGTAAGTGTCGATGAGGTCTTAAAAACATACTACTTACTTTTTAAGTAGTACGTTTAGCTCCATGATTCCTGTATAAGCTATGAGGTGAAATGTTGCTCATACACGGTGTGTGTTTTCAGCACGTGCCGGTCTGGTGCACATCGGCGTGTTCATCCTGCTGCTGTTGAGCGGCGAGAGGAATTTCGGCGTGCGTCTCAATAAGCCGTACAGCGTGCGCGTGCCCATGGACATCAGCGTGTTTGCCGGGACTCACGCGGATCTGCTGATAGTGGTGAGATGCGGACACGCATACTGTATACAGCACATCTTCACATGTGGGTAAGGGATGAAAATCATTGTTTTTATCAAATGTCAGGTTTTCCACAAGATAATCACTAGCGGACACCAGCAACTGCAGCCGCTCTATGACTGTCTGCTCACCGTCATAGTCAACGGTGAGATTTCCGCTACAGAATAAATAAAGATTCATACACCGTTCAAAAGCGTGAACAAGAAATCTCTGCTGTTTTTCAGTGTCTCCGTACCTGAAGAGTCTGTCGATGGTAGCCGCTAACAAACTGCTGCACCTGCTGGAGTTCTTCTCCAGCGGCTGGTTTCTGTTCTCCTCGCCGCGCAACCATCACCTGGTTTTCTTTCTGCTAGAAGTTTTCAACAACATCATCCAGTATCAGTTTGATGGTAAGAGAGATCTGACCTGTATTTCTTTATTTTCTGCACCTGGATTCGTGTGGAACACTCTCTCTCTCTCCATCAGGAAACTATAATCTAGTCTACGGCATCATCCGCAAGCGCAGCCTCTTCCACCAGCTGGCAAACCTCCCTGCAGACGTCATCTCCATCCAGAAAGCTCTGCAGAAGAGAATCAGGAGCAACACTAACGCTGTCTTCATGGAGTCTAACAACAACGTGTCGCCCAGCGAGGGAGCGTTTAAAACCACAATGGTACAAACAGGCACGCTGAATGCCAGCCTAAAGGCAACGCCGGGTAACTCGCTGCGTCTCATACACACAGACGACTGTGTGTTAATGTGTGTAAACTCTGCTGAATATTCAGGGATGCTGGGATTGGTGTGTTGACTGATTTAGTTTTTTTTTTGTGGGTCGCAGGCATTGATAAACTAACAGAGAAGTCACAGGTGTCTGAGGATGGAGGTACCCTGTTATCACAGCACGGCGACTCTGCTCACAGCCAATCAGATCACAGCCCTCAAACAGGAGTCCCTGAATCAACCTCGGGGGGAGATGACAAGGTACAGCCCTGCCTGATGACCTCTGACCCCCTTTTATTTAACCCCTGTCATCTGTGAAGTCATTCATTTCGTGGCTAAAACATGCTGTAGAAATATTTTGTTTCATTTTTCCTTTGGAACTGCGAAGTCCATAAACGGAGATTGTGATGGAAAGCACAGTAGTGTGTCCTGTACCGCAGACTGGGGTCCAACTCCAGATTGGGTTCGTAAAACGTCTTGTTTAGCGATACAAACCTTTTCATTAGCAAGGCGTAAAGTTGATTTTTAATCATATAGACCCTTCAGCAGCTAAAGAAACGTACACGCAAATCCAAAACACTTTAAACATGAACACACATGTAGGTGCTAATCTCATCCAGTGTGGTCATCAGTCTGCCTGCTCTATTTCAGGTCCTCTCCTGGAAGAGTAAACTTCCTCTGCAGACTATAATGAGGCTTCTGCAGGTGCTCGTCCCGCAGGTGGAGAAAATCTGCATAGACAAGTGAGACGTTGATACACACACACACACCCACACACACATTTGTCACAAATCCACAATATCTGACATGCACCTACAGTAAATATTTACACACCAGGTTCAGATTGAGTCATGGGGGCGTGCTTGTGGAGATGGGGTGTGTTTTTGGTGATGGAAGTGTGTTTGTGACGATGAGGGCATGTGTGTGGCGATGGGGGCGTGCTTGTGGCGATGGGGGCGTGCTTGTGGCGTTGGGGCGCGTTTGTGACGATGGGGCGTGCTTGTGGCGATGAAGGGGTGTTTGTGGACGAGCTTGTGATGTGGTTGTTTGTTTCGGCAGAGGTCTGACGGATGAGTCAGAGATCCTGAAGTTTCTACAGCATGGAACTCTGGTGGGTTTATTGCCAGTTCCTCATCCCATCCTCATCCGCAGGTACCAGGCCAACGAGGGCACGACTCTGTGGTTCCACACATACTTGTGGGGCGTCATTTACTTACGGTAAGAGACACTCGGTTTAAATATGATTCTTTATGTTTTCTAATGTTAAGACTACTGCCATCATATTTAGTCTACAATGTCTGTGCACTGTCTCCCTCTACAGGCCATATTTGATCACTCGCATTTACTTCAGAAAGTTAACATGCCTGTTTTTAAATGTGATATAAGTTTAAATGTGACAAATGTCTGAATCTTAAAATGAAATTCTTAAGATTCTGTTTTCTTATTTCTTCAGTAACGTGGATCCTCCTGTTTGGTACGACACTGATGTCAAACTCTTCGAGATCCAGACAGTTTAAAGACTTGAAGAATTACGTAAAACTCTCTTCATTCCTCCAGTCAGAACACACCCAAAGAATTCACAACCATGAAGAAAACATCTCTTTCCATCTTAAACATTTAATTAAGGGTAACATTTTTGTTTGTTTGTTTGTTCTATTAATGTTCTGTTACTGAACACATATAGTGTAACATGTTTGTGTTTATATTGTTTGTTTATCTGTTTTTACAGTTTTTGTTTCTTATTTTACCATAATAGAGCCGTGTGTGTGAATGGGTATAAATGAACTCTGTACATAAAATCACACATGTATTCATAAAACAAGAAATCTATTGTGTATGCTGCTAGTACAGTTTATTATTCTCTGTCACAAGCTTCCTCTGTCCTGAAATTCGTTCTTCAATCTACCAGCACTTTTAATCAGAACTTTTGTCTTATTATTCATTAAAACATCTGTGTGAAAGCATAAGAGAATAAAATCTTCAGTTCTGTTAGATGTTTGAGTTACATAAGAACAAACACTTTACTTGTTTGGTAAGAATGAATTCAACATACAGCGGAATGTTTTGATATTTTATATATATATATATGATATATTGAACAAGACAAAGATACCGATTCAGAAAATGACTGTTGCTATAAATATAATACAATGCAAAGGATATCACAAAGTCAGAATTGTGAATTATTGAAGCAGGATACAAAGATAAACAAACATGACTAGTCTCCCCTCAAAACTACAAACTCTGCTTTATTTTTAAATGGTGTTTACCAACCAAATCAGATAAGACATGACAGTAGTTAGTAAAACTGAATGACAAGTAACGTGATGTCTGTCCATGTGACTGTACAGTAGGTTTTGTCAGAATCTATGCAGAAATTAAGATCTCCATCAGGACGCCCACAGAATGCATGCGGTAAAACACGATAAGCGGCTGACCCAGATTCATCAGCACAAACCAGGCCACAAACCCAAAGAACTCCTTCCCAACTCCATTCTCAAACTGAGGGTGAGCACCAAACGCTGGAATGACCCAGAGCTGCCAAACACATAAAAACAACACCGGTCAGACCAAATAGCGTTCTTCATATCACCTGATGCATTTATAAGACATGTTGTGCACAATACACCGAGTTCTGTATATATATAGTCACAGAGGACGATCAGAACTTAGTAATAAGTATCAACTTGGCGACGGATGTTTCTCCTAAAATTGATCAAAGGAAAAATAAAAAGAGAATCAAATGAGAGTGTAATTGTTGGAACACATGAAGAGTCTGGAGGTGTAAATGAATGTAGATTGTAGAGGTCAAATAATCTGGAATTGTCAATAAAAATAAAAGTCAATTGATGAGAAATGTTTGAGTTCCTAATATTGAGATCTTCAATAATATATTGACTTTTGATTGCAGACGAGACAAATCTTTGTTTAGTTTGGACTTTTTCCTGACGTTTGTTAGAGATCTGCAGTAATCTTTTAAGGCAGATGAAGAGGTCAAAACATCACATTTGTACAAATTTTGCAGCAATAATAAACCTGTATGCAACTTGAATATTTGTCTAATGCAGCATTTGAAATGTTTTCATATTTATCTTTCATTTCTTACCATGATGTTGGAGAGAATGAGGAACGCACAGATCTCCTTAATAATCCTTCTGCTCCAGTTATGATGATCAAGATCCTTCTGTTGGCCAGGAGAGTCCTTTCCTTCCCCAAAGATTGTGTCACTTCCTATTGGATCCGGGACCCTCTCTCCCTGCTGTCCTTATGAACATAAATCATGCTTTTAAAATCAAATCTATTGTAAAGAGTAATGTTAAAGGGATAGTACACCCAAAAATGTTATCATTCATTCACCCTCATGTCATTTCAAACCTGTAGTTTCTCTCTTCTTCAGAACACGATAAAAGATATTTTGAAGAATGTTAATAATCAAACAATACTGACCTCCATTGACTTCTATTGTATGAACACAAATCCCTGAGACATTTCTCAAAATATCTTCTTTTGTGTTCCACTGAAGAAGGACTCACAAATAGGTTTTAAATGACATGAGGGTGGAAATAAATAAAATAAAATAATTTTGGGGTGAACCAACCATTTGAAAAGCAAGCATACATTACATAAATGACCAGGTATGATAGGTTCATTGTGAGTAAAACAAACCTTATATATGATGTTTTTTTCTCTCTGTCCTCTGGCCGTTTTTCGTGCAGTTGGAGTTGTTCTCCAGTCTCTTGGCGTGTGCGTGGCCGTGTGTTTGCAGTGCCTGGATGATAAACACATTCTGCACCAGGAGCTCCAGCAGGCTGAGGATGGAGAACGACAGGTCCAGCTTTCCCATGATGCCGTTGGGCCCCAGAGACAGCCCGGCCACTAGCGATAGATACGAGAGAGAAAGCTGCCCCAATGCTGCCCCCAAAAGCAGCACCACATCCAGACTGCGGGTGGGATTTTTCATTTGTGCCAGCTCGTGTTTTACATCATCGCTGGGCCCGTCAGGCGTCATCTGAGTTCTCTGTATTATTGCGCCTGATAAAGAGCTCAGCACCATGATGGGAATCAAACCCAGGTGGAAACCGTAAAAGAGCAGGAAGGCGGTGTCACGTCGGGCCTGTTGGCCGACCCACATCTGGTAGAGCACAAACACAGTGCCGCCCGTCAGCAGCACCAGTAAACCCAGCACGGGTCCCAGCAGAATCCCACCACGCCGCATCATGTTCAGTGTGATGTTATGAGCCTGGTGTGCACCTGTAATGTGACGGCTCACGTTCTTCCACATCACGTACAGCATACTGCCAGCCAGAAGACAGAACTCCATGTTGAATGGGTACAAGACTTCATAACCTTTCCTCAGAACAACACACGCGGGATGAGCGGCACAACGGCACAAAGTGTCATTATCCAAATCTGAAACAGTGTGCATAGATCTGGTCATTTTGTTAAGTAGTCCTTCTTCATTTACATGTCTGTCTATCACTGTCTGTTCTTTCTTTCTTTCTTTCGTTCGTTCTTTCATTCTTTCATTCTCTATCTGTCTGTTCTTTCTTTGTTTTTTGTTTCTTTCTGACTTTCTTTCTATCTCTGTCTGTCTGTCTGTCTGTTCTTTCTTTGTTTGTTTGTTTGTTTCTTTGTTTGTTCGTTCCTTTCTTTCTAGCTATCTGTCTGTCTGTCTGTCTATCTGTCTTTCTGTCTTTCTTTCTTTCTCTGTTTGTCTATTTGTCTGTCTATACTGTATGTATTTTTAATACTGTCTTTTTTTCATCTCAGTCTGTGTGTCTGTCTGTCCGGTGCTGTCCTTCTGAAACCTTGTATCTCCCTATTTCGAGATTTGTTTTTTTGCCTTAAGTCAATATCACCCTTTATGTTTTTAACTGGGTTTTGCAAATATCTAACCAATAAAACGTATTAAAAAGTGCCTTCAACTTTGACAACACAGTATATAATCATTTGACAAGTACAGTGTTTTTTCCATTTTCTGAAAAACAGCCAGTTTGGACATACGAGGTTTCAGAAGGACAGCGACGATATCTTAAAACATATCAGTGCCTTTGTTTGGTCTCAAGATGCAAACCAGTAAAAACAGTAAAAAGTTTTTTTTTATAAGGGGTGTTTGTAAAAATGTCCTAGGCTAAGGCCTAGTCCTGTCTGGGAAACCACTCCATAAAGTAGTAGTAATAAATAAATGTAAAAAAAAAGTCAATTGGCCATTCTAAGAAAAGCAATGTTTAGAAAATAGTCAAATCCTTTTACCTGTATTATTGATGTCACCTATGATCTGTTTCTCCATCTCGATCTCCATATGAATGGTGTCCTCTGTGACTGCTCTCAACCAGAGCAACACATCTGTGCTCAAAATCAACATCAGCCCGCATCTAAATTACATTACAAACATGTCATTTACATAAAACATGAAATATGAATCATTAAAGGTATGTATTATATTTAAATGAATATAATTGTGAGCCGTGCACACAGACTGCAGGACAGATGTATGTATGTACCTGGTGAGAATGGTGTGTTTGTGAATACAGTCTTTAGAATGAGCCCACAGTAAATACGTCTGTAAGAATGGAGATCAGTACAGATTCAGTCATATCAGCAGGTCACCTTACAAAACACACACACATACGAGTTTATCAAAGACAAACACAGGAAACACTACAAAGCTTTCCGACAACATTACACACAAATGTCATACTTATGATTGAAGGTCTGGATGTGCGGGGGTGCGATTAGACTCAGGTCACGGGGTTTGGCTCTGTTTAGATTGGTTTGTTGGGTATTACATTACTCACCTGCATGAACAGGAACGGTGTCTCAAAGAAGGGCAATAAAAGTTTACTGGTCGAGAGGCACGAACTCAAGACAATGTTGTAACCCATCATGAATACACACAATAACAGACTGCAACCCGCAAACAAGATCAGGACCCCTAATACACAAACACACACATTAAACACTGTTAGAAACGTTACTACAATTAAAGTAAATCATTAAAAAAGGTATCAATGTTTGCTGGAATATCTATGAATGGATTCATATGGGTTTTATTTGAATAAACAAAAAAGATTTGCTTATGTGTTGTGTCATTTTTGCTAAATCCTTTTTAAAACGCTTCTTCTCATAAAACATGTTAGAAACACATTTTACAATACACATTTAATATTGTATTTGAATAAAGGACAAAGACTTCAATTCTCTTAAGTTGGACGGCATTTTTGGCCACCACTCGCCGAAGCTTTTATGATGAACGTATCATAAGTGATATTGAAATTTCCTTCGGTAAAATGCAACAAAGCATTTATAGCTTTATATCTCAACCTTTTTCCTGGAGGCTCAGCAACGGCACACAGTTTGGATCATAAATACATCAGATCGGCACCTCATTAATAGAGATTAACATGGGTGTGTCAGATAAAGCCGTGCACCTGATTTAAGACAAACATCACAGTTCCCACAACTGTTGACTTATTAATCCTGTTATTTGCCTCTTTAAGAAGCTCTTAATGACGTACAAATTATTTCGAAAAAACTCTCTTTGAAGAAATTTAGTACACATAAAATAACAATTTCCATGACTACACCCAGAAATAATTTCATCTCCATGAGGATGTTTATAGTAGGTCGACAGTGATGATGTTGGATAGCTGTTACCTGTGACAGTAGCGCCTCCTGCATGATGGTCCGTATGGGGACTGATATTCGGCTGTTTGCGAGCCCACAGCAGGTACCAGAGCATCCACATCAAGCTCAGTACCATCAGTACCAACACAAACACCGCAGGCTCCATAAATCTCACCGGCTGGAAAGCATCTCCTGTCACCAGAGAGCCACCGAAGAGCACTATGTTGAGTCCCAGCAGTCCAGAAATGAGACCACGTCCACTGGGAACCCACAACACAACAGGCTCCAAATCATCATCGTCTTCCACCGATGACCCCACGGGATTCTCATCGCGGTTCAAATCTGATGTATGATCCACAGAAGATAATTCTGTTTCTGTGTTTCCTACCATACCGCCAGTGTGTGAACCACTCGTACATTTCCCAACTCCAGCAGAGTGTGTGTGTATGAACTGTTTTGACCTTCACTATGAGGACACATCAGATTCCAGGCCACGCCCCTTACATTATGAATACATGCAGGTGTCACTGTAAATAAAAATGCAAAATAATCACACTAAAGGAATTTATAAAAATTGTAAAATGCAGAAGGTTTTCTGTGAAGGATATGTTTAGGAGTGGGCCATGGGGATACAATACACCCTTTTATAAATCCATTATGCCAACGAAATGTTTCCGTAAACCTGTCCCAGCATGTGTGTATGTACCTACCGGCCTGCCATCATAAAGTATAAGTGGGTGTGTCCTCCTGGTTAGGAGCTGTATATTTGGCATTGGTGTAGATTGCATGTGAAAAGATGCCAGCTGGCACTAGTCCCTAATAGTGGCACACTTTTGACTGTTATTATAGAAGCCACAATGAAAGATATGAAATTCAGAATAGTGTCTTTATTTTACCTGAAAATCATAACTTCAGGTTTGGTCCATCATCTAAATCAAACATTTTTTTAAACATTTCTAAAACTTTCGTGTGTAAATAGTATTTGTGGAGAACGTTTAGGATTAAATTAAAATATTGTTTTACCTTGTTTTTTACCTATATTTTAATCATTTTGTTGGCGCTTCCAACCTCATTGTGCACAAAAATCTTAATTTCTTCTGATATAAACACAACCCTATTTATAAGAGAAGTATAATAGATTATAAGACATTATTGAAAAAATAAAGGGTTTCTCACCGTGATGATAAGAACAATAAAAAGTTCTTAAAATATTTATTTTTTACCTTTCGTAATTAAAATCTTTTGTTCCACTGTGAAGATCCTTTCGTGCAACAGAATGGTTCTGTGGATGGTAAAGATTATTTATGATAACATACAGCCCGACAAAGAACCTTGTGAGAACCTTTCACTTTGTTTACATCTTTAAACATTCATGTTATTTTACGCATCAGTTGTTTACTTTTAATTGTTGTTTAAATGTTCCTCACACGACAATTAATGTGACAAGTCGTAATTTATCTTCCTATCATCTATAATAAACTTTGCGTCAAACTGTCGTATCTCAGGTGTGCGCTCACGCGGAAGTGGGCGTGGTCATCCGGGGACTCCTCCCCTAGCAACCGCTCGAGCTCTCAGTTCCCCAGTGGGACAGATACGCGGGCAGCGCACGTGAAACCCGCGGGGAAAACACGCGCCAAATGAGCATCAGTGATCCGTGAGAACGCGTGCAGCCGCCGCCATGAACGACAAATATCACCGGGCGGCTCGGGACGGTCACCTGGAGCTGCTGAAGGAAGCGACGCGGAAAGATCTCAACGCTCCGGATGATGACGGAATGACGCCGACGCTGTGGGCCGCGCAGCACGGCAACCTGCACGCGCTCCGGCTGGTGGTTGGGAGAGGGTGAGTCATGCACCTTAAACTCTTTTTAACACCTGCTTTATTGACATTAGTAGATGGAAACCTGCGCTAATGTTTTGTTCGGACATGTCACCACAGTTTGTCGCCAATGCGTTTGTCATCTTCTGAGGGAATCGCCCCGGAAATCACTGGTCTGCCATTGCTCGGACGACCAGCTGCTCCTTCGCATAGTGCTGTCATTTATTCATCTTGCGTCCTAGACATTACAGTTACTGCTCTGGTCACTTCTGCTGTCCTTATATGCAACTAAATGTTTTCTTTTGATGTATTCCTATAGTAAATAATAAAAACATAAAAGAGAGTTTTTACTTTTATTGAAAACAAAAACAGGCATTGAAACCAGTTCAAAAGATTGCTGATGAAGTGCACGTCTACTGTACAGACCAGTTAACTATAAATTGAATAATATTGCATGAAAACCAATGCATTTATTTCTGTCATGGGCCTATAACAAACCCCAAACATGTCATATTTTATTAAATGTTATTTATAACACACTCTCATACGAGTCAAACATTTCAGTGTTCTCTCCCCACTTCCAGTCCAGTCTCGCTGATGCATTGATTTTGATATATTATTCAATGCATTTGCATTTTACAGCCTCGGACTAATTGAAGTAAAGGTCACACTGGAGAATGATGTATGTTTGCTGTGGGTCATAGCAGAGGTTGGTTTCCTATATCTGATGTTTGAAGCAGCTTGGATCAGATCAGTCGAGTCCAGCGGCGTTTTATTTGCAAGTCATTAGGTAATGAGATCTAATTTACCTTCCTCTTATCTCATGACAGGCTTAGTAATAGAAGCTAAATGTTCTGCTCTGTGATCACCTTCACTGTTATCAGTGTTCTGCATCAGTCCCTTACACATCTCACACTGAACACCAAACCACCTTTAGTCTTAACTTTACTCACTCCGGTATTCCTCAGTGGGTGGGCTCAGAGCAATGTATCGCACGGATGTATGATGCACAATAAGACCATAAATGTGTCTAAAGTAAATATGGGCACATGAACAGAGAGAGAGACAGAGATGTTTTATAGTATTTAAAGGTCGACATGATGAATTGGGATGATTCCTTCTCGCTGTTTCTCTGGCTGTTGACATTTCCACTTGAATGTCAACATAGTCGACGCCACATTTTTGATTTCTGTACCAATTAAATCCCGTGACACTTGAGTAGTCCCTGGACAATACATTTGAGATTTTAGTTAATGTGGAAGACGCCATATTAATGTGTTATGATGCTTAGATTTCGTGATCTAAACCAGTTGTTCTCAAACTAGGGGTCCCAAGATGGATCCAGAGGGGGCACAGAATATTATGGTATTTTATGAAATATAGAAACGTATCATTAGTTTTATGCAATCAAACATCAGAAAAATAAGACCACAACCAAAAGAATGAATGTTCCAGTATTGTGAATATGTTGAATTAATTATTTAAAATTCTTAGTTTAATGAAATAAGTCTTTATTTGGGGGGTCCGCAAAGCAATGCATCCTACATAAAGGGGCCTTACAATGAAAGGCTTTGAGAACCCGTGATCTAAACACATGGCTGATCAAGCTTTAGTGGTGGCTGGTCCATGTCTGTTAGATTTTGGCCATTTCTTAGTCGAGTTTTTCATCTTTTTTACCGGATACTAATTTAAGTATTTTCTTAAATCGGTTACAGTTCACTTTTACCCTTGTAATACACGTCTCACTGTATGTTTTATTAACCTAGTGCCATAAAAGTCAAACGGACATTGACATGTTAATAAAAAGGGATGGATGTGATGTAAGCACATACTGTGTGTTCAGCGGGACATGCTGTGCTCTTGGGTGTTCAACGTTCAGCCAAAACACAATAGAAATATGAATACATTATGCATGAAATGTCTGCAGAGCAAATTTATTGTTTGTAAAATGACGGTCATAGTGAGTAGATTTGTTTTAAATGACGGTTGGTTGTTTGGTTTGGATGGTTGGTTGGTGTTGGAGGTGCATGTATATCTTACACGCTACACAGTTTTGAATGACCTCATGAGGCGTGAGTCATAAACGCGGTTTGCACGATATGTTGGTGGGTGGATGCATATGTAACGTTTTACAGTCGGTAAGTGGATCTCCAAAGCATCATGTTACTTATTCAGATTAACACCTTAACACACGCCAGAACACAGCCACTCGCACATGAACACACGCACACGATTCTCACAATTTACTGACAAGAGTATGACTTGAATTAGTTAACATAAAATTGTTTTTAACAGCAAATACATTTAAATTTGTCATGCAAAAAAATAACAAAATGCTCCTTTTTCATGTGCAACTTTTGTGTTCATAGTGTATTTATTTTCTACTTGATTCAGTGACATTGTAAATAAAGTACTTCATCTAACATTCTTCATCCTTTACTATATTAACAATATAGCACTGCCCCACTCTCTAGATATCAGTATTTTACTTTAAAGACATAGTTGTCCCAAAAATGGAAATACTGTACATTTATCATTTACTCATGTCATCCCATAAATGCATGAATTTCTTTTTCCTGTAGGAAAATATTTTTTTTTAAATGTTGGTAACCAAACAACATTGAACCCCATCGTATGATCACAAACCACTGAGACGTTTCTCAAAAGATCTTCTTTTGTGTTCCACAGAAGGGAGTAAAATACAGGTTTACAACCACACGAGCTTGAATAAATGATGACAAATCTTTATTTTGGGGTGAATCGTCTCTTTAAAAATGGCAAAATCCATATCATACATAATGGACATGACCGTAACTCTGTTTCTGTTTTCCGCCTCCAGAGGAGATCCGGACAAATGTGATATTTGGGGAAACACGCCCCTTCACCTGGCGGCAGCGAACTGTCATCTGAACTGCCTGTCCTTTCTGGTGTCGTTCGGTGCAAACGTGTGGTGTCTGGACAACGACTACCACACGCCGCTGGACATGGCGGCCAGCAGAGGTCACATGGACTGCGTGAGATACCTGGACTCCATCGCCGCCAAGCAGATCACCATCAACCCCAAACTGGTGAGCAAACTGAAGGACCGTGCCTTCCGTAACGCCGAGAAACGCATAAAGAACTGCGAGAAGCTCCAGCGCAGGCATCACGAGCGCATGGAGAAGCGCTTCTTGCGTGAGACGTCTGCGGCCGACGCGCTGGACACCATGAGCTACAGCAGTTTTAGCAGCACGTTGAGCCGCAAGATCCCACAGTTCAACACTCTTGACTCCACGACGTACTCGCAGGTAAAGCTATTAACCGCCGGGGGGAAGAGTTGAATAAAACTTAATAATGAATACTGAATAACCACTGACTATCCACAGGCAACGCTTCAGTCCACAGCAAGAGGCAAAACCAAAATTCAGCGCCGCCTCGAGAAGAAGAAACAAGGAGACGGGACGTTCAAGATTTCCGAAGACGGCCGGAGGAGCGTTCGCTCCCTCTCTGGTCTCCAGCTGGGCAACGATGTGATGTTTCTGAAGCAGGGTACGTACGTCGGCCCGCGGCAGCAGTCGAACCCCAGACTCAACATCCGTAACATGTTTTCCAGTAAACTGGACGAAGATGATGATGTCGACACGGTTTCCCGAGCGCTCAGTGACCCCGGTCTGTATGACGCTGCATACTCTGAAATCAGCACAGACTCGGGTCGGGACTCTCTGTTTAACCGGCCGGGACTCGGCACTATGGTGTTCCGCCGGAATTACATGACCGATGGGCTGTTCCGCATGGGACGGGATGAAGGCAGCGTGGCCGGGAGCGAGCCAGTGGGACGGGCACCGAACGTCCGGTTACGAGGGAGATTGCCACTCAGATCACCCAGTCTAGATGAGGTCAGCGTCGACAGCTCGCTGAGTCTCCAGGAGAGAAACTTACAGGTATAGACATCATCTTTCGAGTCATTGAATCGGTTGGTGTGAATCTGTTGAATTGAGTTTGGGTTGGCGTTGTCCTGTAGGATTTGCCGTGGGAGGAAGGAGATCTGGGTCTGGAGGAGGAGGATGATGAACAGCAGCCTTCGTCGGCACCTTTGGAAGTGTTTTTGGCATCTCAGGGTCTGACGGACTTTCTCTCCATCTTCCATCGGGAGCAACTGGACTTGGATGCGTTGCTCCTGTGTTCGGAGCAGGACCTCATCAGCATTCACATTCCTCTAGGACCCCGCAAAAAACTGCTGAGCGCATGCGGCAGACGCAATCACGTGCTGGACGGAGCGGGTGACATGGAGGACACTGTGCTGTGATGGGTTGTCTACAATGAGATATATTTATGTTTTTATCATCTGCCATATTTTATTGATTTTATCACGTCACGGTGCATTCTGAGAGTGCCTTCGCCTTTAAAGATGGATACAGTACAACCTCAGAATTTGGATGGAAAATCTTATAAGGTAACAATGATGCTGACTTTAAATCAGTCTTCAGGTCAGGATGCCATTAAAATACTGTAAATGTAAGCAGCTTACATTAAGGTTTGGAACAGTCGTTGTGTACGTGTGTGTTTGCGTTTCACGGTATACATAAAATAATTCATTGAACTCAAACGTCTATAAGTGACCCTGAGAGTGTAAACACAATGTTGCCCCTTGTGGTTGAGAGGAAAACTACAGCCCTTCTAATTCCTTTCAATGCAAAAAAATGCTTCCACTATTAATATATAAATGTTTAAAGTATCATGAGACCAAAATTATCTCTCTGTTGATTTACATGCTTGTGAATGTCACAGCAAAATCATTCAGAAAATGGCAGAGAAACAAAAGCAGTAGCCTAGTCCTTCATAAAAAAAGCAAAAAAAGTTTAGACACTATCAGAAAATGCTGTATCTCAATTTTTCATTAAAGATAAAGCTCAATTGCTTTTACTGATTATTTTATCAATTGAAGTATACAACATTTTTACAACGTATTAAATAAATGTAGCTGTGAAGAACAATGTAATTCAGCCAAAAATTGTCACGGTTCCGCCATCATGTTTTGTCTATTCTTGGTCTTGGGGCGGAGCCTTGACATAGCCTTAGGTTTTGTGTGAGAAAGACATGGTTTTGTTGATATATTGGCTTACCATGTGCTTTCTCGGGTCTTCCCGTTATTGTTTCATTACCCACACCTGTCCCTTGCCAATTATCCTGTGTTTGTTTCCCTTTAAAAGCTCCCTCTTGTCGATTGTCTTGTGCTTTTGGATTGTTTGCTGTTGCTGTTCTTATACTGCACCTTGTTGATGACTATAGATGCTCGTTTTTGCCCAGTTCCTGTTTTCCTCGTGTCCAGTAAGTGTAGTCTAGTCTAGTGTTTGTATTTAGTGTTTGTTTTCTTAGATAAGTTAAGTCCGTCTCCTTGATTTAGTTTATTATCAATCCTGTCTTGTTTTCCCCCTCGGGTTTTTGTTTTGCCTTTTTCTCTTGTTTGTATTTTATAAATTCCCTGTTAACCCCTTCATCCCCGTGTTTGCCTGCACTTGGGTTCTCCCCTGGAAATTCATGACAAAAATAAAAATTCAGTTATTTATTTATGCGATTTTTAACCTGTATGTGACTCTTTCTTCAGTCGAACACGAAAGAAGATATTTTGAGAAATGTCTCGTTGGTTTTGTGTTCATACAACAGAAGTCGATGGGGTTGTTTGGTTATCAACATTCTTCAAAATAACTTATTTTGGGTTCTGCAGAAGAAAGTCATACAGGTTTGAGACAAGAGGATGAGTATGTGATGACAGAATTTTCATTTTTGGGTGAACTATCCCTTTAAGAACAACATTCATGTTGATTTGATCATGCATTATAAAAACACACACAGTGTTTGTATAGTTTCACTGATGCATAGTTTTGTGGAGGAGCTTTATTTGTTTTGGATTCTGTGGTCTTTTGCTTTTTTATGATGGGGTTGGCTGCAGGTTTTAGAGGCTGACCTACTGAAAGGTGATATAACTCTTGTTACTTTATCTCTCTATCCCACACACTCATACAAGCAAACACACCCACCCACCCGTGGCTAACATATACATTACCCTGTTCTTCACTGTATCTTAGTGTAAAGTTTTAATTTGTCTCCTTTACTTTTGGTCTACAGTTCTCTTGCCAGTCTGCTCAGATTTGGTCCCATTCCCGAAAGACGAGTTCTTAGGAACTCTGTCCTGCTGGTTTTTTTTTTTGTCATGCCTAGTCAATTTTAAGGGTCTAGGTCACATTTGAATGTCGCTATCATGATGTATAAATACTGCCATTTAAATAAGTGTCATGTTTTGCATACACTAATGATAATTTGGATTTTTATATGTTGGGCTAAAATGTGTCCTGGCACTTTCATTTTTTGGGTCGCCAAATGCCAATGTATTCAGTGAAAAGTTGTGGCAAAATGTTAATAAACAAGTTGAATATTGAAAGGACTTGTAGTTATCTACGTTATTTGAAATTTCGAGAGTAGAATCACCCACTCCTTTCCCACCCTTCTGTTCTGACCCTTCATTCTTAAGCTGCATTCTTCCTTTGTTCTCTGATGAGAAAGAGAGAGAATAAAATGCTTTAATAAGGCACCGAAGTGATATTTCTAGTTAAAACCATTACAAATTGTAATCAATCCACTTTCCATAAGGGAAGTAAAAGTATGCAAGAACATTTCTGTGAATATAGCTTATTAGGCCTGATTTTGTGATTTTACCATTTTTGAGACCAAATATGACATCCAGGCCAAAGTCTCACTAGACTTTGCTCGATCCTGGGCAGATTGAAATCGTAAATATATTTAATTTTTCACAGAATTGTACATGTGAGATCTACATCCAGTCATGAACGTAGAAAACATTCATGCGTCACTTATAAACAAGCTGGATTTTTACAGGCTCACGATTGTTTATTATCATTATTTAGATCGTTCTAAATTGACGTTAATTGACGCAATAAATTGCTGGTAAAACATAATTGATAAATTAGCGTAAAACAAGTTTATGATTTAATAGTTTAATTCGTGCAGTTTACCACCTTTATGTTGGCGATTTGTGAATTATGAGGTTTAGGGAATTTATATTATAAAATGTACGGTAACGAATTGTGGCGTTTTCTAGCAAGCTTTTACCTTTAAATCATGTTATGTCTGTGCGCGCGCCCGCGTGCATGCTATGGTGCGTGTTCTTGGGATTCAAGACGACGCACGGGCCCTTGCAGCACTTTGCGCGCGCTCCTGCTAAAAGCATCGCCGTGGGAACGAGAGAGAGAGAGAGAGAGAGAGAGAAAGAGAGAGAGAGAGAGAGAGAGAGAGAGAGAAGAGAGAGAGGAGAGGGAGGGGAGCATTAAAGTCGTTCACTGACAGGACAGCAAGTGTGAAAGTGTGTCATGCCCCTCTGAGCTCGCGCAGAAATGCAGAACAATTCAGTGAAGAGCAGAGACACCGGACAGCGCGTGTCCCGGGATGGCACAGGACACCGGGAGTCTGTACGGGACGGTGACGCAGGGCACGTGCTCGCGAAGCCCGCAGACACGGAGCGCGAGACTCTGATGATGGAGCTCACGCGACTGGTGCAGAAGAGTGTGCGCGAGAGCAGCTGGTGGGAGAGGAGAGGACTGGACTGCACCGTCCTGACCACCGCTTTCCTCTCTTTACCTGCAGGTACACACATGTGCGTGTTTGACAAGAAACTTGATCATTTGCACGTAGAAATACGATCGTTACTTTAATGCAGAATAAAGGAGGAATAGTTTTAAAATATAAAGTGTTTACTGTATTTGTTGACATTTACGCTGATTATAATGTAGTTAAATAATTATCAAAAATACTGTATATGTTAGTATTTACTATAGTCGCCTAAACTCTGTTGTATTATAATAATAAATGCTCTTGGTTAATGTATAATATGGTATTCAGTAGTAGGCCTATTAACTGTAGTGAAATGATCAACTGAAGTAAATTGTACTTTAGTAAGATTCAAAAACACTATAGTATGTCTTGGAAGTTTACTATCGTTTACTAAATATAATATTATACTACCGTATTGTTTATTGAAAATTAATCATAGTAAGAAGAATTTTGTAATCTCAATTGCTCTAAAACATTTTATTGTTGTAAGAACTATCACAATGCAAAAAGTATAGGCCTGTTTTTGTACAATTCACCCCTTTGTCAGACTTTTAAAGTCTGTCAGTCAGCAGTTATGTGTGAGAAATGTGTTTTTGACGACATTTAGGCATTTGGCAGACGCTTTTATCCAAAGCGACTTACATTGCTTTATCCTATACATTTATACATAGGTATGTGCAATCCCCTGGGATCGAACCCACAACAACGCAATGCTCTTACCACTGAGCTACAGGAAAGCTATTATGACTATTTAATGACTATATTAAAATGAGCTGATATCTTTGAAACCACACTAGAGATGTTCAGTATCACTCGAGTGTGTTATTGTTAGTCTATGACTGTATAGTGTGTGTCATTATTATTATTTTTATTAAGGAGTGTTTTTCCAGCTAAAGTGCATTGTTTACTCCATACTTGTTCATTCTTGCACTTCGGGGGTGTGACCTGCTCTTTATCTAAACCACATCGACAAACGGTGAAGGTATGATGATGTACAGCGCAAAATACCCCGTCAGAGTGTCCTGGCAGTTTAAAATAAACACATAGAACGAGTTTACAGCGTAAATCAGATTATCCTACAGTATAAAATAAACGGGTAGGATTCATTTACAGTGCAAAATTCCCTATCAACGGAAATACATAAATATGTAGAATGATTTAACAACGAAACTACATTATCGGATTGTCGTAGCAGTATAAAATGAACAGGTAGAATGATTTTACAGCGCAAAAAAAAATGATGTAATATTGATGTGCGACGTAATATAGGACAATCTGACGGGTAGGATGACATTTCAGGACAGCTGTCATGAGGTCAAGCTTCGCTTTGACTTTCGCTGTAACAGATAACATTTCAACCCAAAATGTTCATGCACTTTGTTGACTCTCGTGACGTTGACCGTACTTCGCGTTCAAATTGCTGCGGCACTCCTGTGGGGTGGTTGTCGTGGTGACCGGTTGGATTTGGGTGCTCCCCTCCCATTGGGCAGATCCAGTTTCCCGCATCACTTAGATCCGACTCATCTTTCAGGGAGAAACCAGTGACACATCTCCACCGGTGATGTGAGGAGAAACAACATGCCTTTTATCGCTGTATTACAAAATATTAGATGTTAAACAAAACCGCTGCTTAATTATCATCATATGATTTGTTTGAAAATCAACAAATTCACACCTTTGTACGGTTATCCCACTTCATCTGGAGTTTATATCTCTCTGAATTTGACAACCAGATGCTGTACACTTATGTGCCACTTTTGGAAACTCAAAAATGGATTTTAATCCGTAACGATTCACAACAACTAGAATGTTGACTGTTCCAAGATGGCGGACATGTCTGGTGGCATCTACATATACATATCAATGGCTGTTATTTCAGCTCAGCTGGAAAGCTCTATTGACCAATCAGCATTCAGGACCTCAACTATCTGTTTAATAATAAAACATGAATCTTGTCCTCGCTGAACTGTGTGTCGTCATGACTGTTTACTAAGTGTTTGTTTGGCTTCGTCTGTCTGCAGGATTTCTTTTGTTGGGTTCCTCTGAGCCGCTGTATTTCCTGTTGGGTCTGATGATTATGGGCGTGGCTCATGCCATCATTACCATTAAAGGGACTCACCTGGCCAGTCACGGGGCACTCAGCGAATCTCCAGCGTGGACAGAATTCTGGGCTGTTTTCTTCATTGAAGTGAGATGCTGTCATTTATGTTGGCCAATATATTTACCGTATATTTCTGGTGTAAATCAATCCCAGCACATTTCTTTTCCTTTTTAATGGGACATATTGTAAATCTCTTTTTTAAACATTGCTTTGCAGAGTTATTGTTGGCATCTCACACAAAACGATAAATGATCTCTTATTTGTGAGTCACTGGGGATAAAAGCGTCTGACGAATGAATAAATTGTGTAACCCACACAGCTAAATGAAAATATGAAAGAACACTGTTTCAACCCATTTGTCCATATTTGACCCAAACTGCATCTTATTCAAGAGTGAAGGAAGGGAATTTGCTTTATGAGATTAACTTCTCATAAACTAACTTTGAGATCAAGCGGATTTAAGGTTTCCAGCCTCTCGGGAATTTAAAAGATCTCCTTTGATCCGTGTTAGTGAAGAAGTTAATTTCATTCTGTCAGTGCTCACATGACAGTGGGGTCCAAAAATCCACAATGTTTTGTACATAAAAAATGTCCCTTATTTAAATATGTGTTATGAGAAACCGAGCTTTTTAGCCAAAGATTTATGCTGACTGTGTGTGTTTGGATTGGTTGAGATGATTTTGGTGGGTGTGGTTTATGAGTAGAGGGTGTGTTTAGCTGTTAATTTGAAGGTCAAAAATCACATTTTCTCTGCTATTGTACAAAAGGTCAGATTTTCTCTGGATGCTCTTTGGACACATGTCATTTTTCTGACGGCTTTTAACTGAGCTGAGTCCGTTTTATCCACCTACCTGGAGTGTTAGTTTTAATTTCATACATTTAAACTCAAAATTATGCATTTAAGAAAAATATTCAGTTGCATTTAATTATTTTAATTTGAACAGTTTAATATCAATATGTGTCCGATTCTGTATGCGTGATGTAAATGTTGAATTGTGTCTGATTGTGTGTGTTGCCAGGTGTGTGGGTCGTTTTCTGCTCGAGCGGGTGTTCAGGCTCACGTGAAGGTGCATCACGCTCACACAAATGTCATCGGTCTGGGAGACTCCAGCACCTGGAAAATCCCTTTCCTGCCTCGATCCGTGTATCTGTTTATCGCCCCGCTAGCTGTGCCCATCATCACTCCTGTTGTTGGCATGGGTGAGAGACGCTTGTGTGTTTGTGACCATGTGTTCTGGCCTTTTAGTTTTTCCCTTTGACCTTGAGCTGAGCAGATTTGACCTTGCCCATCACTACACAACATTTTGTTTGCCACTTTCATTGCCCGTCATCGTCCGCGCATTAGCTCTGTTGTGTTTTTGTGTGTGTTGCAGGTCAACTGAGGGGTCAGTCTCCGTTTCAGATATTACGCGCAGTGTTTTGTATTTGTTTAGGGTTTTTCTCTCAGTTTTATCTGCTCAGATGTGTGTCCGGTCTGTCCTGCGGCTCGGCGCTGGCCGTCATGCTGCTGTGTCGAGCCATGTTCTCTCTTCCCTACATACATGTCAACATCTTTCAGGTAAAATACAAACACATCCGATGTACAATAGCACCCAACTTTGTGAGTGCAAACCTACAGCTAAGCTAATAGAGAACGTTATCAGAACGTTCTCTCAATGTTCTCAAAAAACATTCATTCTCGCCGAAATGAACGAGGTCATACTGTAATGGGAATGTTAGCAAAACATTCTTAGAACATATTTTCGTTAGCCGGGATGACTGCAGTTTTTATGTCATGTTTCCTGCAGTCCACTTTTCATTGGCTCGATCTCTCTGAAGTAACCCGAGCTTGAGTGCTTTATAAAGCTGACGGGTTCAATTTTTGAACTGTAAAATCCTTTCTTCTGCGTAACGTGCTGAGATGACTGTAAGTGAGCCATTGGCAGACGGATTTCCTAAAGAGAAAAGTTTGCACTTTCTAAACTTTCTAAGCTTTAATGGTTTCGAGGATCCAAACACCAGCTTCTGCCCCAACCAATGGTGTGAGTTTAGGGCGTGGCTATTTATTTGTGCGACCAATGGCACTAATGTTCTGTTTAGCCGTTACACCACACTGCCCACTAACAACACTGTCTCGTCTCTCTCTCCTCGCCCTCCAGAAGGGAGAGATCTCTCTCTCTCTCACTCTCTCTCTCGAAAGCTCAAACTCGGGCGTTGCGGCTCTCTCTCTCTCTCTCTCTCTCTTCAAAATCTCTCTCTATCTTTTACATTGTCAAAGCAAACATGCACAGATACAGATTAAGATAAAAGTAAGATAGAGTAAAAATAACTCTCTCACTCACTAAAGGCTATTCAAAAACTCTTTCAATCCCCCCCCGGTATCACTGAATACGGCTTTGTTCTCCTCTTCTGCTCACAGGTTCATAGAGTTCATTTGTTTAAAAACAGCAGAGAACTATTCATGCATGATTTCCCCAGGCAGAATAAAGAGAGATTTTACTTTTGTGTTGATCCTCTGAGGTATTTTTGCTGCTTTAAAGCGTTTTGAAGGGCAGTTATGAGCTCTGAGACCCCAGAACTGTGTGTGTTCTTTGTGTTGGCAGAACGCTCAGTTACTTATAACAGGACATTTCGCAAACTGTGTTAAAGGGCCAGTTCACCTAAAGTTTCACCATTTAACCACTCTCATGTCATTTCAAACCTGTATGAGTATCTTCCTTCTGCAGAACACAATAAAAGATATTTTGAAGAATGTTTATTATTAAACAACACTGAACTCCATTGACTTAAATTGTATGAACAAAAACCCACTGAGACATTTCTCGAAATATCTCCTTTTGTGTTCCACTGAAGAGAGACTCGCATACAGGTTTACAACCACACGAGGAAGAATAAAGATTAAGAATTTAGATTTTAGTGTGAACTATCCCTTTAAGCACATGTGCTATTGTCCCGTGTGTCTTGAATGTGGAGACCCCTGTGGTGTCTGTGGCGTCTCACAGAGCGTTCAGAACACATTACATCCCTCATCCATCACACACTTAACTAAAGGTTCATTTTTTAAAGAAGTATTTTCTGTTTTAAAATTCTGATCCCAGTATTAAGTGAATAGACTCTGCGTGACCAACAACAAGTTTACGTACACACACACTGTAAAAACACTTTGATTCTCTAATAATATGCATTATTAACTTCTTGACTGACTCTCAAATGATTCGTTCGGCGATTCATCCATCTAATCCCCTCCTTTCTGTCAACCTACTCTGATCTGATTGGTCAGAAGGTCTAGTCTGCTGTGATTGGTCTACCGCGTGCAGCGTTGCAAATGGAACGTAGGCGGGAATTACAAAGAGTGACGCAAATCTGACCAGGAACTGAAATTAGAACGACAACTCGAACGCGTGATTCAGAGTCGACTCCTTTTTTTCCCAAGACAACAGCTTTGTTATTCGTTCAGTTTCGTCTTTACATCTTGGCAGACTGCTTACATTCACACACATGGCATGAAATGTCATTTTAAGGATATTGTACAAGTTACTCTTTCATACAACCCTGTCTCCCTATGCTGTTTTATGCTCATCAGTTGTTTTGTGTCTTTGTTTAGCACATCGGTCTGCCCATGTTTTCATCAGCGTGTCGACCCAAAAGGATCCATCAGATGACCCACGGCGTGCTGAACCTTCCCAGAAATCCACTGCTGGACTGGACCTTCGGCCACTCCCTCATTAACTGCCATGTGGAGCATCACCTGTTTCCATACCTGTCTGACAACATGTGCCTAAAGGTGTGTGCGCGTGCGTGTGCGTTTACACTTAACAATGAAAAGTGCAGTCAGAACTCCACAATCAACAACCATCTCTCTCTCGCTCTACCCAAATATGTTGTACTTGTATTACTTGAAAAATATCAACTATAAAGTAACAATATGAAACTGTAACAGTTCAAATTGAGTAAACATCATGAATATTAAGAATAAAGTAAAATGATCCTGTGAACGACAAATCAAATCATCGCTGTCTTTCCGAAACCTCGAGAATACATTAATAAGAAGAATTATTTAAACAAATGTTTTTAAGAAAAATATGATGAGAAAGATAAAGACAAATATGTTAATAAGAGAATTCATTTTTGATGATTCTCAGATGTGCTCTGTTTCTTTCCGTCTCTCTCAGGTGAAGCCCATAGTGTCTCAGTATTTAAAGGAGAAGAAGTTGCCGTATCAGGAGGACGGTTATTTCTCCCGTCTGTCAATGTTCTTTCATGAGTATCAGGAGCTGATGGTGTTCGCTCCTCCCATCACGGAGCTGGTGGGAGTTCAATAAATGAGAATGTGGACATTTTTATCATTGTGCTTTTCCAAATGTTATTCACACCTGCACATAAGTTCAACATTAGAAGGAAAGTCAACATGAAATGATGTTCGCGGCCTGCTGATTTATGAGCGAAGCAAGATTTAAATAAGAAAAGAATGTACCGTTGGGAGGGATTTCGTTTTATTCATCAGGGGCCGGACTCACAAAACATTCCCAAGAAGGAAACTCTTCTAAACTGACATATTTTTTCTTAAATTAAAATTTAAGGAAAAATTTAGGAATGTCTCGAATCCCCGACAAAACTTCTTAAGAAAAAGATGGAGATGATCTTGAGAAACTGTTTAAGGAACATTCTTACGAACTTCCTATAATTTATCTTAAGAACAATCGAATGTTTTGTTTTAAGAACAGTTTCTTGAATTCGGCCCCAGGAGCTGATTGGACTGTGAAAAGTGATGTCATTGAGCTAGTTCTGATGTAAGAGCATAGACAGATAACATGCACCGGTGAATATGAGCAATAAGATCATAAACGTGGATTAAATCAAATCAGATTTCATTTTGACTTAGATTTCACATAGTCCCCACAAAGAACCATTCAGTCCAAGGTTTTTTAAAGAACCGTCGCTTTCTTACCTTTTTATAATCTAAAGAACCTTTTTTGCCACAAAGAACGTTTTTGTGAAACAGAAAGGTTATTTGGATGTTCAAGGTTCTTTATGGAACCATTCAAACAAAAAAAGGTTATTCTACGGCATCGTGAAGCTCCTTTACTTTTAAGGGTGTAGCTCTAACTGAACATGACCTCTGACCCCCGATCTGCTCTCAGCTTCAGTCTGAACACCAGAATACTAGAAACAACTATTTTACCTATAGAACACACATACCGTAGGTTAATCTATACAGAAGACAAATACACAAAGAGACTTTTGTGTTGACCCAGAGCTGTGAGTGATGTTTGCTTAGGCAAGCCTCTGTTGTTCAGATTTGTGGTCAAAGGTTTGTTCAAATTCTTAACCCATACTCATCCCATGATGTTTTTAAAATCAACAGGCATGGTTTATGCCAAACATCACTATGTTTGATATAAACCCTTTGGCTCATTTGAAATCAACCACACAGAATATCTCGGCATGAACCAACACCTCCCCACAACAACATGCAACAAATTCTTAGAATACACGAGTAACTATAGTTTCTTGGCAACGTGCTAAAAAACTCAGAATGTCTAACACATACATGTGTAACGCAATGCTAAAGGGGCAGATTTCAAGCACGTTAAAAATAATTAAACATTCCTATTAAAGTTATTGATTCAAAGAATGTAGAATTTTATTTTACAATCTAATCCAGTGCATTCGAAATAATGTTAATACAGCAAGCAGCTGGACAGAGCTGATTCAATGTACCCATTATAAATGTAAATATACATGACAGAAGTGCACATGTGTTTATTATTAAGAATATTTTTGGAAGGTGTGTTTGTTTAGTGTTAAATGTTTCTGCACTGATCTGACCACTGATGGTCTGTAATCTAGATTTAAAAAATACAAATGAATGTAATTGCGATGGCCAATGAATACGGATGTGTTTGTGTGGGTGAGAGAGAGAGAGAGAGAGAGAGAGTGAGAGGATGTTGCTTTCTTTGTCCAAAAACATGTATGAAGATGGGCTATAATAAAATAAACCAAATTTAACAGTGAACAGGTTTCAAATAGTGTTTTGGCTTTTTTAGCATTCCTTTTTACATTACATGCTAAATAGGCTTTGTGTAAAAACAAATCATCTGTTTCACGTCAGGAAGAATATGGGTTTGTAACATGCAGAGGAAATGTTTTATTAGAATTTCTGTGTGAAGATGTGTGGTTCATGGGAAATTACATCACACCTGTTTTTGGATTATGTAAGTAAATAACCATTTTTTATATGAAGCTTTTGTGTTTTTGTGCCGATCTTCTGCGTGTACACCTTCCTGTCCAGCAGATGGCAGCACTGAACTGTTACTCACGTGAGCTTAACTCAATCTTGTTTGAAGGGATGGTTCAGCCAAAAATACAAATTCTGTTAGCATTCATTCATCCTCGTGTCATTTAAACCTGAATAGGACTGAATAGAACAGAGTTGGCCACAAAAGAAGATATTTTGAGAAATGTCTCAGTGGTTTTTTTCCCTGTGTTGGAAGTCAATGGGTTTCAGTGTGGTTTGGATATCAACATTCTTCAAAATATCTTCTTTTGTGTTTTGCAGAAGCACATGACATGAGGCTGAGAAAGTGATGACAGAACTATCCCCTTAAATGAAGTCCAGCTCTTGCAACAGTGAACATCGCCCCACATTATTGCGTAACACTGTCACATGTGACTGTAGTAAAAGGTGCTTTTGCTGATATTTAAAGTGATAAGGATTTACATTTGTGCTTTTTTTACCACTAAACCCCTCCACCACCACGATGTAAAACCTAGGTCTGTAATTTCATGAGCTTCGCCATCATAACAGTTGTGCAACCACATGCCCTCGTGCTTTGCATACTGACTCCACCCACATCACCGTGTAGCTCCACCCCCTGCCTCAGGCTAGTAGGAGGGTAAACATGAGGCAATGCTTGAGTTTCATGGGGAGTGGTTATCTCCAACTCACCTCTTAAAGCTTTGGGCTTGGCTTAAACTAAGTCAAAGCTCAGGACAAACAGACAGTGAGCAGTCATGGGAGACCAGGAGCTGGTGGAAGATCTGCCTGCGAGCAGCTTGCGCTCAGACAACCTCGAAGAGAATAACTCTGAGGAGCGTAAAGACAATGTGACACCCACAGAGAAGGAGAAGACTCAAGAGAATGGCACTCCGCTGATCGAAAGCGAGAAAGAGACGGAGATCCAGTCAGATGGAGACAAAGACGGATCAACCACAGGAGAGAGCAAGATACAGGAGGACCTTCAGGAATCTGAAGACCCTGAGAAACCTCAAGAGGAACCGGAGGAGGTGCTGGGGCCGGATGATGTCATATGTGACTCCTGCATTGACCGGCCGTGTCGGGCCAAGAAGTCTTGCCTGACCTGCCTGGTGTCTTACTGCGAGTCTCACCTCAGACCACATCTGGAGAACGTGAAGTTTCAGAGCCACAAGCTGGTGGAGCCGCTGAGAGACATCGAGAGACTGACGTGTGAGAGTCATGGCTGTCCTCTGGAGCTCTACTGCTGTGCAGACACCTGCTGCGTGTGTCAGGAGTGTGTGACCGATGAGCACCGCAGACACAACACACTTCCCATCACTGAGGCACGCAAGAAAATAGAGGTAACACACACACACACACACACGTCTCAGTTCCTTCCTATATTTATAAACCTCTTCAGTATAAGAGAACAAGACACTGTGTATTTCCTCTTTAAAACTGATCAAAAAGAAGGTGTGTGTTATTTACTATTAACCATAATATTAAAAAATATATCATTTATTTATTTGTCTTACTGTAGTTTATAGACTTTATGTAGAAATGCAATAATCTGGCCTGAACAGAGACCATCAGCTTTTATTTTCAGACTTTATTTATCTTCCGTCTGCATGCGTGGCTGTAACAATATCATTACTAAAATGATCTTCTCAGTCAGTATTTATTGGTTTCCAGTAAAAAAAAAATTATTCTAATAAAATTCTAATTGGAAAACACAATTTTGAGTTCTAGAAAATATATATTATTCTATAAGCACAGTTTTTTCTTGTTTCAGAATAGAATAGAATAGGCAGTGCACAGTTTTACAACAAAATTTTGCGGTTCTAGTAAACACATTAAAACATACAATAAAAATAATTCATTAAAAATAAGTTTTTCTATTAAGCATGAGGTAGTAAACTTTAAACCATTAAATTGCTGTGATACTTCAACACTGTGTGTGTTTAAGAGAGAGAGAGACATATGGGTGTTGATAAAGAATCTTTAATCAAACTTCAGAGAGTCGCTGGTTGATTCATCTTGTCAGATCTCAGCATCACTTTGAAATGTGTTCTCTTAAAAATGATGTCGCAAAGCTTTAATCTTCTTTACATCAGGATTGTTTCATGTGTGATCCGGAAGTTCATGTGTTGATCTCTTGTGCGTTCTGTGTGGTTGGCGTCGACACTTCAGTATGTTAGCATGTTGACTTTGATTCAGTAACGATCAGCTTTTCTTGAGAAGCGAAAGGGAGTGTACGTCGATCCAAGATAAAAAACACTCAAGAATGAAAACCATCTGAAATATTTCTGGTAAAACTGAAGCAGCTTGTGGTTAACAGAAGTTGTGAGGACTGTGTAGGAATATGAAAGTCGAAATATTACTGAACAAGTTTAGTGCCTGCGTAACCTGCTTTAAATATTTTCTTTAGGCTGAATCTTCTTGAACTCTGTGAGAAGGATTCAAGTTGATTGACATTTTAAAGTCACCATTTCACCAAAGTTCTTTTGCATGCAAGGTAAATAAAACGTACGTTTATCAGCCTTTAAAATCAGCCATCGTGAGCCTGTAAACTTTAACCATGATCATTACAAAGAAAAGCAAGATATTACGGAATCTCATTGACTCCACCTTGTATTGTTCCTCTTTTCCATACAACGAAAGCATATGATGACCAGAGGCTTATTACAATATCACGAGATGCATAGAGAACTTTCATAAAACATCATATAGACATCCAATGGGTTTGAAACAACACACGCCATTTGTGACAAAATGTTCATTGTAAACTTTAATATAAAGATTCTTGTAATGTTGGGAAAACTTTTTCCACCAGTTGTCAAACTCTCACAACTGAATAAACACGTTACAGACCGTTTGATCTGTTGTTCATGTACAGCGGGGTGTGTCCTTGAGGGATTTTAAGACACGTTCACAGGATGCTTTGAGTTTGGGATCAGACTGCAGATGAAGACGACACAAGTGTTCAACAATGTTGCCTGGCAGCTTTGCTAGACAGGAAGACACGAGACAACAGAACTAACACAGCCTACATGTCAAGTTTCATCCAGAGGAAAATCTCATCCGCTGAATAATAAAGAGAAACTATGACAACAATGAAGCTCTTAAAGCATGACGTTATTGACCGATTTACACACACATTCAGAGATGACTAGTCTTTCGTGATGACAGGTTGCAGTTGCTATGCTGATGTTTCTAGAGTTTTCTGCGTGACTATGTCGAAAGATCTCACTCACAAGTCTCTCTGATCTTCTGCCATCTAGATGCTTTATGGCTCAAATCTTCCCTTCAGTAAAAGTCTATGCGAGTAGAAATGAAACGATACGATAGATGATATAGGTTTACAACTGCAACAACAATGTTTTGAACAAAATTTTTAAATGACACAACATTCAAGGTTTCATTCACAACTACAGGATTACACAGATGTCATATCCTAAAATAATCACTATAGTTTTTGTAGCACATGTTAACAAGGTTTTAGAAGAATTGTGTTTGGTTCCAAGAGCCATTCGGGTCAAAGTTTTATTAAAGAATATTTGTTTTCACTTCAAAGAATCTTTTGTGAAACAGGAAGGTTCCACGCACGGAACCAAACACCCCAAAAATGTTTCTTCTCTATGCCATCGTGTATTCCTGTAGTTTGTAAGTTAGCAATGAGGTGTTTGGATCCTGAAAGAAAACATCCACAACACAATAGCAAGTTAGTAACACTCAGAAAGCGTCGATGCCCTTTACGTCTCGCTGTGTGAGCTCACAATTGTGTTTAGAATGGCATTAGATATGAGAACTGGACTGTTAATACAGCCTTTATCTTTCAATCGTGAGATTTGTTCAATTCTGAAGGCTATCCCGAAGGTATTTCTGAACATGTTTTAACTGAGAGCGTCAATCTCAAAGTGAAGGATGATGTTCTTCATAACTCTGGTGCGGTAAATATCTGCAGAGATTAAAGCTGTTCTGTGACGATCAGGTTTACAGGAAAAACACTCAGAGCGCTGTTCTGTCAGATCAGATGTTTCCTTTAGGAAAGGTGCATGGAGAACAACAGTAACATAACCCTCTATAACACCAGCGGTGTGCTGGGTTTGTCTGAACCTGTCAGTGGAATGCAAAGCAAAATCTGAACAGAACAAAACAAGACGAGCACAATGGAGGGCCGATCTGATTACTCACCGAGCCAAAGAGAAACTGGATTCTGTTGGATTTACATACACGATGCACAATATGAATCAGGGTCTGGCATATGTTGAGTGATTTCATATTCAAACTAAAGCATCTGTGTTTGATGTTGTGTCTTATGCGTTTTCAGAGGGAACTTAAGGACAAACAGATAGATGTGTTAAAGACCATCACTGCGGCTGACAACGCCATCAACAAACTACAGATCAACACTGTGACAATAGAGGTAAAACAACTTCTGTCTGGTCTTAAAGGGACAGTTCACCCAAAAATGAAAAAGTCATCATTTACTCCCCCTGGAGTTGTTCCGAATCTGTATAAACGTCTTTGTTCTGATGAACACTGAGGAAGAATGCTTATAACCAAACAGATCTTGCCCCCAATTGACTCCCATAGTAGGAAAAAGTACTTTATCATTTTTTTTGTTCTATTGAACACTAGAGAAGACATTTTGAAGAATGTAAGGACAGCAAACAGTTCTGGGGCACTTTTGACAACCATTGTATTTTTTCCTACTATGGGAGTCAATGGGGGGCGAGATCTGTCTGGTTATAAGCATTCTTACAAATATCTTTCTCTGTGTACTATCTGTAAAGGGAACATTCTTCAAAAACATCTTTATTCATACAGATTTGGAAAAACATGACAATTTTCGTTTTTGTCTGAACTGTACTGTCAATTTTCAACCCAATGTACATCCAGATGAAGCTATTTCCGTGTGAAACTGGATACACTGGATATGGTTTTTGACATTTCAGCAGTTCCTCCAGGCTGTCACCTGCAGGTCTTTTGTTAATATTGTTTATGTTATTAATAGTACAAAATACTTAACTTAATAATATAAAATACAAGACAAATATTCTAAATGAAACAAAACAAACTTGGATCAAGACGTTGGTCACTAATGTATTTGAATGATCTCGTGCACGGTTGACATTACATTAGATTTGATTGATCAGCTACATCCTTTCTAGCCTCCGTTTATCTTTCCCTGTAAGAATAGTGTCTTTTCAAACAGCTTTCAAACAATACACAAGAATTTTGGGCTTTATCCAAAGGTAGGCCATTTCCTTCCTTCCCGTATTACACCTTGCATAAGAACAAGCCTTTTCCTCTGGCTGACCGTCTATCAGATAAAAGCCAGGAACTGTTTCGTCGATATGATGTGAAAACGCTGCATGACGTCTCTTGTGTCCTCAGGCGTCTGTGAAGGAGGTGCAGACAGTGATCGAGGAGCAGTTTAATGTTCTGCTGTCGGCCGTGGAACAGGCCAAGAGAGACGTGAACGAGATTTTAGATGTGGAACAACGTCAGGCTCTGCAACAGGCCGAAGGAATCAGAGTTCACATGGAACAGCGATGTGCTGAACTAAAGAAAACTCAGAGTCAGATCGAGAAAATAACAAAAAACAAAACTGCTATTGGCTTCCTGCAGGTATGAAGACTTCAAAACTCCAAAACAAATCTGTAGAAATAGGGCACAATATACTGTATTAATATGAAGAAATGCATTAGCTTTCGGTCGGGGGAACCAGCGCGGCGCTCTTCCAGGTTATCTCTGAGGTGCTCTATTGGCAATGTCTGGTTTGGGGGCGGGCTTCCTTTCTGCTGACCAATAGCAGACACGGAGCAGCTATTTTTTATTTATTTATAAAATGTATTTATTTTTATTCTGTAAAACACATAGGTACAAAAGTACTAAACAGAAAGGTCACAATAAAATATCACATTTATTTCTTATGTCTTTACATTTATCACATTTATGTCTTTAGTAACTATCTTCATATAATCATGTGAGGTGTTGCTTAAATAACCTCAAATTTCTATTTTTTCCCACCAGCATTGCGTTTTCATCTTAATATTGTATTTTTCAGGAATATTCAGTGTGGAAGAAAGAATCGACTGATGTGTCTTTACCTGGTGTTTATATCGGCCTCATGGATCGTCTCCAGATGTTCAGTCGTGTTGTTAAAGAGTCCAACAAAAGCCATGTGTGACCAACTGCAGACGTTTTACAACAACAAACTTAAGGAAAAGGGTGAGCACACCAGCAAACATTAAACCTTTCTGTGTGGCACTGTGAAATGTGGCTAAAATAAAACATTTTTTTTACTTTCAGCAAATGTGGGCATAAAGACAACCGTTCATGCCCTTATGACTGCTAAACACAACATGTCCATCCCAAACCCAAACACCAGAGATGACTTCCTCAAATGTGAGTATTTACATGTAACAGACCAGTCTGAACCAACCTAAACAGCATTACAATTCATCCTGCTTTTTTTCACCAGGATGTTTCTGCTCTTCTCAATTTGCGTCCTCATTTGAATGACTTTTGAATTAACTTCTGCTACATCACATGTTGTTGATCCTCTCTTACAGACAGCACGCCTCTAAACTTGGATGCAGACACGGCGCATCAGTTCCTGCGACTGACAGAAGAGAAAAGGAAGGTCACGAATTCCCACGCCGTGGCAACACGGCTATCCTGACCTGCCCGAGCGCTTCGAGCACTTCCGTCAGGTGCTGACGGCCGAGAGCTTCTACCTGGGACGGCATTACTTCGAGGTGGATTTGAGAGGAGAGGGCACTCACGTGGGCCTGACGTACAAGAGCATCGACCGCAAGGGTCCTGAGAGCAACAGCTGCATCACGGGAAACAACTTCTCCTGGTGTCTGCAGTGGAACGGCCGGAGCTTCTCCGCATGGCACAGCGACGTGGAGACGCCTCTCAGCGTTCCTAAAGCCACACGGATCGGCGTGTACGTGGACTACACTCGAGGCGTCCTGGCGTTCTACGACGTGGAGAACAGCATGTCTCTCATCCATCAGTACCAGGCAGAGTTTCGAGAGCCTCTCTACCCTGCGTTCTGGCTTCCAAAGAAGGAGAACACCGTGCTTCTGGTGGAACCAGGAGGAGCGCTTACCCTGAAAACTCCTTCTCCTGTTTCTTCTCCATAAGTTGCTTTTTCATCTTGCATCCATGTCATTTCCACCTCATAGGTCCCATTTACACTCTGTTTCGGTCTTGGCTGGGTGGGACGCAATAAATAATAAATGTGAATGTGAGACATCCGATCACGAGTGGGAGACACATTTGGGTTGAATGTGAATGCTGGGTGTGAACAGGGTCGTAAGGGATCAAGCCTTGTTTTGACGGATGTTGAAGTTTTATGACTGACATAATGCAATACAAGATGCTTCATACTGTACTGTATATAAAAATCTAAGATTTTTTAAATAATATCTAATAGTGTTATCTATATTTATCACACATCACAAAATGTCTTTAGTTAACAGTTCAATGCATGAGATAAAAAATACTCCATGTGCATTAGTATTGCACAAGAGATGTGCCACAGAGCTGCACATTGTAGTATAGAGTTGACAAGGGTTGGTTATGGGGGGGGTGGTTGGGTAATACATGGGTTAACAGGACAGACACATTTCTATTGTCTTTGTTTTTATTCTGTATTTTATGGATTTCACTGCTATTTTGTACATTGTAGCTCTGTGAGTTGTGGCGATAACTTTGTCGGCATAAGAAACATAACGTGTCACTGCAAATAAAAGCTAAAACTGCTACATTGACTATTTGATCCTGTTTTACCATAACTGGTTCTACCAGTCTACATAGATGATGTCACAAAGTACACAGGGAAGTATGCATATGCATAATGCTTTATTCTTGTGTTGTAGGTGACTATCCTAAAATATAATAAAAAGAATGTAAAAGAATATCATATTTTGTTATATTTCAGTCAATATAAAAGAAACATTCACACAGTAATGTTTATGCATACCAAAACATGAAAAGGGGTCAAATTAATCGAATGTCACAGAATAGAATAGAATAGAATAGAACTGAATAGAATAGAATAGAATAGAGATAGGAATCCACATAACAGAATAGAATAGAGAACAGAACAGAATAGAATAGAATAGAGTGTCACAGAATATAATAGAATAGAATAGAATAGAATAGAATAGAATAGAATAGAATAGAATAGAATAGAATAGAATAGATCACTAGAGCTAAGAGAGTATTCTGTTCTGTTCTGTTCTGTTCTGTTCTATTCGTTTTTAGCAAATAAAATACTTTGTGTGTATTTATTACACGGCATTGAAAGCACATACTAAATGTAAGGGAAAACATTTTTTTTGACAGATATAGGACACACTTTATTTTGAAACGTGTGTACAGTTTTTGATCAGGCGCGATGAGGGCAGTCCCGGTCCTCGTAGACCCGGAAGTGACGTGTAACTGCAGCAGCTGTGGCTCAAGCACCGACAACAACAAAAGTTACAGCAATGATGAAAATGGTGAGATTGACGTTTTGACTTTTATATGTTACATATATAATATAAAAAAACATTTAAAAGTTTGTGAGTTTTAAGATATCAATACATTGAGAGTAAAACTTGTTTAGCTTAGCCGTTCGTCTCAACTGTAAACAGATCATTTAACGCAAATCGTTTGCTAACGCTTAATTATTCTCTATCAAGTCAATGAATTAAACTGTCGTTTTGTTTCAGGACGCGGATGATGATGATGTGTCGTTATTCGATGCTGATGAAGATTCCGCCTCACGAAAGAGCAAAGTCAAGTGTGTTTGTTACTCATCCTAATGATCAACACCCATTAGTTTAGAAAGAACAGATTGTTTAGCTTTACTGGGTGACGTGGGGTTCTGCTTGTCATTTATTTTGTAATAATATAGTATAGTATAGCATAGCGTAACATAGGTTTGAGGATAATGTTTTATATATGATTTTCTTTATAGGGATGGTTTGAGTTAGACATTTCATAGTTACTGTATGTTACAGCTGAACATGTGTGGTTTCATTCAGGCATCCGGTGGCTTCTTTCTTCCACCTGTTCTTCCGGGTCAGTGCATTACTGGTTTATCTGCTGTGTGGACTGTTCGGCGGGAGCTTCATCGCCTGTATGGTCACCATCATTCTCCTCCTGTCATGTGACTTCTGGACTGTGAAGGTTTGTGCTTTCTCTGAATGGCTTGGGAAATGATCAAATTCGTGACGTGACACCTACAAATATTTGGTTTGTTGAGGAAAGAGGGAGTAAACAAAATGTTATACTTCAAATAAAGAAAGGACCAAAAACATACTTAAAGAGCAGAATATTAGAGAGGCAACATGAGCTGTTTTGACTGGTCAGTAAGCAACTGTATTTTTTTCTAGGTATAATTTGTTTACTTTGTGTGTTGCTGCCAAGCTCTCAGCTGTCGCTGAATATGTGTTTATCTTGTACAGAACGTAACAGGTCGTCTGCTGGTGGGTTTGCGCTGGTGGAATCAAGTGAATGATGATGGAAAAAGCCAATGGGTGTATGAGTCAAGAAAGGTACGAAGACACACGCATACACACACTCCTCCGTTATGACAAGGACGGCACATAATGTTCCAATGATTCTGTTTTGTACATCACCGACAGTGTGTTCTAATGATCAATTGTGTGAATGTTGTATTATGTATAGTGTCAGTTGGTTATGTGCTACGACACTGACGTGTGTCCTGTGTTGAACAGACTAAAGGGAAGCAGTCTTCTGCATCACAAACCTCAAACGCAGAGTCTCGTATCTTCTGGCTGGGTCTGATCGTCTGTCCTGTCCTCTGGGTCATTTTTGCTTTCACCACACTCTTCTCCTTAAAGATCAAATGGCTGGTGAGTTGTCAGATTGTGTAAGTCAGGAGGGACTCTGCTTGTGATGGCTGAGGTCAGAGGTCAAAAGATAAATTCTGATATTTTTCAGCCTCGGTTGGAGGTATAATGTAAGATACAAGGGCCCGGTTTCACAGACACGGCTTATCTTAAATCAGGACTATGCCTTTGTTGAATTAAGATATTTATGTTGCTTTTTTAAAAATGCCTTAGAAGAATACTGAAGGTGCTGTCTGTGAGTATGTGTGCTGTGTGTAATGCTGTGTTTGATCTCACAGGCGGTGGTGATTTTGGGAGTGGTGTTACAAGGCGCTAATCTCTACGGATATGTGCGCTGTAAAATGGGAGCTAAGACAAACCTGAGAAGCATGGCCACCAATTACTTCGGAAGGCAGTTTTTCAAACAGGTATGTTCTTTAAGCACATGTGACTCATTGATTTAAAAATGTTTTCATTTTTGTTCATAATAAGGTTCTTATTTTATATTAGACATTCTGATGATGCAGTATGTAACTCCATTTTGTTGTCTGGCTTTATTTTTCAGGCTTTGACAAAGCAGGAGGAGTCTTAGAACAGAGCCACTGAGCTTAAGAATGTACACGCTATATTTCCACAAAATAAACTCTTAGTGATTTTTTTTAATGACTTAATTATGACTTAATTTAAGAAAGCTGTTACTTTGATTATTTTGTTTTTTTTCTTGCATTTTTTTCCGTTTAACTTGTCAGTGTCAACTATAACCTGTTATACAATGTGTTTAACATTTTGTGCAGAGTGTTTAATAATATTGCATGACCTCATGCTGATGGTGACAATTACAAATGTACATATTTATATATAGCAGTAAATTATCTTTGGGGGAAACTGAATAAATCATTTTTTATTTAAATGATGTGACAGTAATTGTTTATTATGTTTAACTTTTTTAATAAGTATAATAAATGCGGTTGTTGGTAAAACTGAGGGTCATTCTGTCTGTGAGGTGGGTAAAGTTACCTGTAATATGTTGGTGTTATTTGACCAAAATTAAAGTCCTAATTGTTTCATTTACAATAAACTCTAAATGGTAAACAACTTCAGGGATTAATTCTAAGGGCAGTGTCATGAATAAAGCTACAATATAAGTAAAGAGTGAATGTGAGTAACTTTTACATCAAGAAAGTGTATGAACAATTCATCACCTTAGAATTATTAAACTTTTATCTGACATTTTTGTCAAAATTCAGTTATTCAAACATAATTAATCTGCGACAATTTATTTATGTGCTTTTTAAATGTGTACATTTTAGGACTTCTTTTAGGAAAACAAAAAGGTTTATCTACAAAATTGAATTATAATTTAGTTATTTAGGTTCTAAAACGAAGTGATCTTTCAGAATCAGAAGGTTCTATCTGCGTTTGACCAGTTCCAAAAATCCCCATTTACAAATTTCAGGAAATGTTGATATTGTATATTTTCCATACATTTAGGGTCTCTGTCATTTTCATGTATGAATGAGATCTGTAACCCATATCATTTTTGCTTTGTGAAATGCAAAAACTTTGAAGCTCTATACCTCAAAACTACTCAGAAGGCAGATAGAACCTTATGATTCTAAGGGAAAGAATCGTTAAATGCTAATATCCATTTAATACAGTTAAAATTCCTCATAGTCTTTTATTTAAATCCAATATATCATGTGTGCATTAGCAGTGGAATATTACATGTTTAATATTTTAAAGGATTAAAGTGGTTGTTCACCCAAAAATGAAAATTCTGTCATCATTTGCTCACTCTCGTGTCATTTCATACCTGTATAAATTACTTTCTTTAACTATATATATATACCTTTAACTTTATTTTATTTATGATTTAGTTTGTGTTGTATTTTTTTATAATAATTGGAGCTGACCTGACCTACATTTCACTGATGGTTGTATATTCTCTATATAACTGTGCATGTGATGATGAGCACAGAAAGATATTTGGAAGAATGTTAGCAATTTTAAATTCTGTGACATCATTGACCGTCATAGTAGGAAAATGTGAAAGTAGCTAAATGATAGTCAAAGGTGCCCCAGAACTATGTGTGTTCCTTAATTCTTCAAAATATATCACTTTGTGTTCAACAGAACAAAAAAATATACAATATAAAAAAATATATATCATATTTTGTTCCTGCTATTGTAGTGGATATTGTCACAGTACTGAAAATTGCTGACATTTTTACAAATATCTTCCTTCGTGTTTAACAGAACAAAGAAAATTATATAGGTTTGAAACAACCTGGGGGTGAGCAAATGATCACAGGATTTTCCTTTTTGAGTGAACTGTCCCTTTAACTTCACTCGAGCGTATGTTCGGAGACTTTTATTTTGACTGCTGTGTGTCGCGCCATCTTGTGATTGATTTTCTCTTGTTATCGCTCTGTTCGCTTTAACATTAGGATATTATTGTAAATGTTGCGCTGATTTGGACGGATCCGTATATTATTCCCATCACATTTCTGTCCGCCAGGATGATCCCGACAGAAGACGCGTCCGCGAGGAAGCGCGAGATCGAGGACAAACTCAAACAGGTGCGTCAAAAGAGGAAAATCACAAGAATAATATCCGGAGAAATCCCCTGATCTCAGATCGGATGTCATTCATCTGTCATAAACATTGACACACTGTTGTGGATCAGCTGTCTATTAGTCTCATTTATTGAGGTCAAACGTCACATCATTGCAGTGGACGATCTGTCAGATTGTATCACAGGCCTCAGATCAGTGACATAAACAAACGCCCTAAACGCTTCGAGCTCACGCCGCAGTGCATATAAGGGATTAACGTATACGTGATAACATTAAGGGATTAATATATACGTTATAACAACTATAAGGGTAAACATATAAGTGAAAACACGGGTGTTAACGTATAGTTGTTATTTTAGAGAGTCAACGTATAAGTATTAAAGGAATAGTCGCTTAAAATGAAAATTCTGCCATCATTTACTCACCCTCAGGGTGTTCCAAACCTGTATACATTTCTTCGTTCTGATGAACACAAAGGAAGATATTTGGAAGAATGTCAGTAACCAAACACATCTCATCCTAGTATTTATTTCCCCCACCATGGCAGTAAATGGACAATGAGATCTGTTTGGTTACTGACATTCTTCCAAATATCTTCCTTTGTGTTCAGCAGAACAAAGACGTTCATAAAGGTTTGGAACAACCTGAGGACGAGTAAACGATGACAGAATTTTCATTTTTGGGTGAACTAATGTGGGTCAACATAAAATGGTGACCCTATATGTTAATATATATTATTATTAAAGTCCTACAATCTATTATAAATCTGCCCGTCATCCTTTGAAATTGCGCAGATAGTTTTCTGTCTAGGTGTCCTTTTTTAAAGATGTATTATTCTACTTTAAATGATAGTTAATGTAGCTTAAACTTTTCTCAAGTCAAACTTTCTCTCTGCGTGTTTAATGTGTCTGATCTACAGGAACAGGAAACACTGTCCTTCATTCGTGAAAGTCTGGAGAAAAGTGACCAGCTCACTAACGGAATGGTGAGTTATGACGCTTTGTGTGTGTGTCCTTTCAGTTGATGAGATGAAGGGTGGTGTTGACTTTAGGGTAAGAATAGCTGTAACCCTGTGACTCGAGTGAAGCAGAACCTCCGTACGTCTGTGTTCCACGATGGGAATTATGATCTGTACCGCCCAGTGTGGGTTGTTGTGTAGTTCAACTGTGTTTGGATTTTTCGAAGGTGTCCATTCTGTCCTCGTTCGAGAGCCGTTTAATGCAGCTGGAGAACTCCATCATTCCTGTCCACAAACAGACAGAGAACCTGCAGAGACTTCAGGAGAACGTGGATAAAACTCTCTCCTGTCTGGATCACGTCATCAGCTATTACCACGTCGCCAAAGACACCGACAAGATCATCCGCGAGGGGTGAGTGGCGACCTGCTTTGGAACGAGATGCGATCGTTTGAAATCAGTTCATTTTGATGCGATGTTCTGTTTCAGGCCGGCGGGCCGTCTGGACGAGTATCTGACCTGCATCGCGAAGATCCAGAAAGCCGTGGAGTATTTTCAGGACAACAATCCCGACAGCCCAGAACTCAACACAGTGGTGCGTTTCTCATCTTCTTCTCACGGATCTCTCACAGTTCTTCCCTGTCACGTGTGCCGAGTGTTGTTCAGTGCCGGACGTTGTGTTGCAGAAAGCTCGCTTTGAGAAAGGGAAGGAGCTGCTGGAGGCGGAGTTTCGCAGCCTGCTGACGCGTTACAGTAAGCCCGTGCCGCCCATTCTGATCCTGGATGCGATCGGAGGAGATGAGGACATGGAGGTGCAGGAAGACGTGACGCTGGACCACCTGCCCGAGGCCGTTCTGCAAGACATCATCTGCATCTCAGCCTGGCTGGTGGAGTATGGACGGAACCAAGGTACGCACACACATACACGCAAATAAAACGGTAAACATTCAGAACCCGCCTCCTGTAACTGGAATCTTGTGTGTGTTTCCCTGCAGATTTCATGAACGTGTACTTTCAGGTCCGGTCCAGTCAGCTGGACCGCTCCATCAAGGGCTTGAAGGAGCACTTCCGTAAGAACAGCGCCACCACTGCCATCCATTCCCCCGCCGTACAGGCCAAACGCAAGGAGACGCCCACTAAAAAGGCCCCCAAACGACCAGGTCAGTGACCCCTGACGTCTCCTCATCTCTGGGTTCCCCACGGTCTGATGACATCACTCCGAAGCTCATTTCTCCCTCACCCAGTGTGTGTTCTTACTAACGTCTCCTCCCCTCTCTTCTCTCCTCTGTATCACCTGTGTTTAATGATGTCAGTCTACATCCCAGGTAAAGTGTTCATCGCTGACGTGTCGACCGCTTGCTTCCGTTTGCAGGGGGGCGGGATCTTATCCAAACATTCACATAGACATGCACGAAAACACCTGAGACCATACATGTTCAATATTAGCTTTTGCAAGTTAATGACATTTATAGCTCACACACACACAGGTCATAAAACAATATTTTTGACATTTTTTTATTTTATTCACGCAACAATGGATGACCATTGTGTAAAAAAAACAAGTTAAATAAATCAATAAAACATTCATAATTTTCTTTATAAATTCATTATTTTCACGATTTAAATGCCCGTTTATTTAAGAAAGCAGATCTTCAGCTTCATCATAAATCTTGTATGAAGATTTTTTATCATCATTTAATATAATCTCTGTATTATTAAACACACACGGTGAACATGTCAGTAGAGAAAGACATGTGTCAGATCAGCATGTTTTGCATCACGGTTAAATCAAGAACTGATATGTAGAGTTTATAGATCTGATTTGCGAGGGCTTCCGGTTGTGTTTCTGTTTTGTACGTGTTCTTCTGGGGTTTATATGTGGTGGGCAGTGAGAAAGGACACTGTATGATTTTCTCTAACTTAACCTGTGAATGCACACAGACACTCTCAGTGCACGTCTCCTCTGCCTCCACCAGGAGGCGCTGTGTCTGTTCTGCCCTCACTAACACATAAACTCACATGTGTCATGTTTGATACTAAAGAAAATGTCTACTGCTTATTAATCTCTTATTAAAGGGGTCATATTATGCCTGATGTTTTGAAATATGAGAGTTTGTAGCGTAAGACGAACATACCATGTGTTCTAAAGCTCAAAATGACCTCCCCATTATAAAGGAGGAGGATTTTTTAAATGAAGCAAACGTGTTCTGATCTTCCACAATTTTCTGCCATCTGAAGGTCGGTCTGTCCGGTCACAGAGCAGTTATAAGGTGGAATAGAAAATATTTTTTCTAAAAGAAAAAAAGAGGAAAAGAGAGACTTTTACTTTGAAAGTGTTATGTGCTGTTTCTGACTGTCTTTGAAATCTCCTTCTGAAGACTTAAAGTGACAGTTCACCCAAAAATGAGTATTCTGTCATCATTCACTCGCCCTCTTGTCGTTTCAAACCTTTATGACTTCCTTTCATCCGCACAACACAAAAGAAGATATTTTGAAGAATGTTGGTAATGGAACAGCGCCGGACAGTGCTAGTGAATGGGGTCCAGTTAACAACATTTTTCTAAATATCTTTTTATATTCTGCGGGGGAAATGTTCAAATGGAAGAGGGTGTGTAAATGATGATAGAACATTTTTGGGTGAACTATCATCTTAAGTTGGCATAATAGATGGAGAGAGAGAGGCTGGCGAATGGTTTTCGAATAATTTGATTTGTTATACATTTCTGACCTAGAAAAGATTTATTATCTCTGGAAAAATGAAATAATAAAATAAGTGATATGACCCCTTTAAGAAAGATTCGTCGCTTGCATATTTGACCATCTAACACACATCTCACTTCTTCTTCACTTGTGTACGTGTGTTTTATGTGGATAGACTGTAGAGTTTGATGCGAGCGTGTGATGTATTTGCGCATCTGTAAATCTGTAGTGCTGTAGTGTTATTGACTGTATTAACACGACTGTTCACGCTGCAGTTGAAGAGCTGTGATGAATTAACTGCTTGTGTTTTTCTGATGTTATGTTTGTGATGTTTATATGCACTGTGTGTGTGTGAGCCGGGGTCGTGGTCTCGGTGGGTTTCTCCGGGTGGATTCTGCAGTGGTTCTGTGCTGTCGGGTGATCAGGGTTTTAGACGTCTCTCCTCTTTCTCTACGTCACGGTCTCTTCCTCTGTTTCTGAAATACCTGCATCTGTCCCCCCTCTCTTTCTCTCTTCGGGTGTTGATGGGCGCAGGCACGATCCGTAAGGCTCAGAATCTGCTCAAACAATACTCTCAGCATGGCCTGGATGGAAAAAAGGGTTCTAACCTCACTCCTCTGGAAGGTAACGCACGCTGGCTTTCTGCTTCTTCACCCTTTGCCTGTGTTCATGAACTGCTGCCGGGTGAAACGGAAGCTTATGGGTCACAACAGTTTCGGCCTCAGCGGGGCGGTGCGAGATGGCCGTTGTGGTCGCAACTGCTCAGAAACAAACCGTGTGACATCACTTTCCCCCATAAGTCTTTGCTTGGCTGGGTTCATTGACGCTCTTAACGCACCACTAACATCCTGAAACACACACACTCAGCCGAAGCGCTCTGTGTGTGTGTGGGTGGGCAGGGTTTCTTTGCTTTGTGGGCGGGGCAAGCTTGTTCAATACTCCCTCTGTAACCTGGGGTGAGTGACCCGGGTCATGTGACTATATCCTAAACAATCAGGTTTCGATCATGACCTGCGTGGGGTTAAGCACCTGTCTGATGACAAGCATGCGGCGGCTGCAGGTGAGTCTCAACAAGATTAAAAGTAGTTACAATAAGTTAAAACTGAATTCAACAACACAGAGTCATTTATCCAGAGTTGATTATCAAGTGATTTCACGAACATCAATTCTAAAAAATTCAAAGAAAAAAATGCATGAATGATTCCCCCCTAAAGTAACAGGAATGTATATAAAGTCAATAACATTTTTGGTCATTTAAAAAAACGTTAAAACTCTAAAGAAAAAATACATTTCAGAATTAAGTACATAATAAAAAGGCAAAACTTAATTCAGTTTATTTTTCAGATTTTTGTTTTTCTTTTCAGCATAAACTTTTATTTTAATATATTTTTTAGAAACCACAACTTATGTCTTAGTTCATTTTACTTCTCAATAAAATGTTTCTTGATTTCAAAAAAGTTGAGAGATTTCTACTGAAGGATAAGATCAAAATATTAGAAATACATTTTTGCAGCGCAAATATTTTTTTTATGTGAACTAGTGATATTGAACTAATGATTTTCCAAGTAAACTTGAACCTGAATTTATCATCAGTATTTGATCAAGAATCCTCACGTCTGGTTGTTGAAACGCGTGTGTGTTTGTGTGTATCAGGGAAGGATGACGTGTTGGACGTTGAGATTGATTCATACATTCACTGCATCAGCGCTTTTGTGAAGCTGGCTCAGAGCGAGTACGTCTTACTGACCGAGATCATTCCAGAACATCACCAGAAGAAGACCTTCGACTCGCTCATACAGGTCAGCGCTCATCTTCTCTGCGTCTTTGCTACTTTTGCATGTTTTATGGATCGATAGAATTAAATTTGAAACGCCCATGAGTGTAAGATGATGTCATCAACATTCTTAACCCGTAGTTTTAAATGCGTAGTAGTGTAGATCTACACAGACATATAGAGAATAAAGACATCGGCTAAAAGTCTCAGAAGTTCTGCTCTATTGGTTGTTGTGTATTGTGTGTGGATGCAGGAGGCGTTGGATAATTTAATGTTGGAGGGCGATAACATCGTGTCAGCTGCACGCAGAGCCATCATGAGACACGATTATTCTGCCGTTCTCACTATCTTCCCCATCCTGAGACATCTCAAGCAGACCAAGCCAGACTTTGATGTCACACTACAGGTAGAGCGACTTTTCAGCTTGTTGTTATACATTTAACACATATAAAAAAAAATGATGGTGAAAGATGGTCAGGATGGATGTTGTGATGTCATATCCTGTGTTGCTTCGCAGGGAACGGCCGCCAGCACCAAGAACAAACTCCCGGCACTCATCACCTCCATGGAGACCATCGGAGCTAAAGCGCTGGAGGAGTTTGCCGACAGCATTAAGGTACAACATAAGATCTTGGGTCAAATTCAGATTGAGAGAAGTGATAAAATGTGTCAGTGATGGTGATAGTTCACCCCAAAATACAAATTTCTGTCATATTTTTTTCCTCGTCGTGTTTTTTAAGTCTTGTCTTCAGTGGAACACAAAAGAAGATATTTTAGAAATGTCTTGGTGGTTTTGTGTCCATACCTTGGAAGTGAATGGGGTTCAGTGTTGTTTGATCATCGACATTCTTCAAAATATCTTCTTTTGTGTTCTGCTGAAGAACATCATTTTCATTTATCAGTGAACTCTCCCTTTAATGCATTTGTGTTCTGGTGTCCGCATAATGTTGGTCATGTGTTCATGACATATTATGTTTGTATTGTTTTATAATTCATGGCAGTAATATGTGTGTGTTTAATTCCTCATTATGCGTTGACAATGTGACGGTGATTCTGAAAGGATTTATGTTACATTAACGAAAACTGTTCCGTCCCGACAGAATGATCCAGATAAAGAATACAACATGCCAAAAGATGGAACCGTACATGAGCTGACAAGCAATGTAAGATCACTTCAACTAAAGAACTGAGATTGTGGACGTCCAGATGAGTTCATACACATGTCAAGATCATGCATTCAAATGCCGTTCATCTCTGAGCTGTCGGATTGATTGTGCGTTTGGGTCTGCAGGCCATTCTCTTCTTACAGCAGCTGTTGGATTTCCAGGAGACGGCCGGAGCGATGTTAGCCTCACAGGGTACAACCACACACATTACACACCTCTGTGATCTCTGTCAAGTCCTGTAAACAAGTGTTCATAAAGACAACTGATCGCTCATGTTGGTGACGTTTATTCTGTGTGAATCCATCATGATCCAGATGTTTTTTTTATCACATTGAAACAAACAGCCGTCTCAAGATGTCCATCCTCACCTGTTCTCTCTTCTGCTCATCTTTGTCTGCCGTATTGTGACTTTCTTCTTGCTTTCATAATTTGCAAAAAGTTGCATGAAGAAACTGTGCTGGGATCAGGCTTAGTGTTTTAAAACACATTCAACTGCTTTTATGCACTTCTGTGCTGTTGATGGTTTTACTTAAAGGGACAGTTCACCCAAAATTGAAAATTCAATATTCTGGTGACAAGGCTAAAGAAAGTAAACCGAAATAGAACAGCTCATATTGAAAGGATGCATACATTTCTTCCTTCTGATGAACACGGAGAAAGATATTTGGAAGAGTGCTTATAACCGGACAGATCTTACCCCCCATTGACTCCCATAGTAAGAAAAAATACAATGGTAGTCGAAAGTGCCCCAGAACAGTTTTCTGTCCTACATTCTTCAAAATATCTTCTTTTGTGTAATTCTTCCTACTATGGATCATTGGGGGGTGAGATCTGTCTGTTAAGTGTTCATAAAAACATTCAAAAGCACTTTTTTACATAAAGAAAACTTTGGCCATCCATTGAACTCATTTTAATATGAGCTGCTCTATTTCTGTTTACTTTTTTTAGCCTTGTCACCACAATTTAGTTCCAGTTCTGTATTTTGCATTACTCTTGAAGCCAAACAGGATTGAAATCAATACATTTTCTTTTAAAAGCAGACGCGTATGCATATGATGATCTTCTTCAGGGTGTTGCATGAGTATTTAAATCTGCTTTGTGTATACAAACCCTTTCTGTCTCGCAGGTGTGCATGTCACCTGCAGCCCCGCCCACATGTTCATAAACCCCGCCCACTCACCACAGCCCCTCTGTCACTCTTCCACGCTGGCTGCCTATTAGATGTTCATCTCTTCACTAACAAAAACTGTTTTAACTTCTTGCCCTCTGCTTCTCTTTCTCTCTCTCTTCTGCTTGGCTTCTGTCCTGTAGTTCTCGGGGACACTTACAATATTCCTTTAGACCCCCGAGGTAAGCGGCCGTGTAGATGGATGCAGTTAGACTCTTAGCTGACGCTCCTCTGGTTTTTTAAAGATGATGCGTGTGTTATGTGTTAGCTATGTTCAAATACAAATGATCGTTCACGTGCTAATGACTGAATGTGTTTCATGAAGGATTCGAATCTCACAGCGAGTGAAAACTGATGCGTGTTTCTTGTTTTTAGAGAGCAGTTCATCCGCCAGCAGCTACAGCTCAGAATTCAGCCGAAAACTTCTGAGCACTTATATCTGTAAGACACACACACACACACACACAGCTGGGTTATGTTCAATTCCCGGTATTGGTCATTAAAAACAGATGCAGAAGTACACATTCTGTCATCATTTATTCCCCATCACGTCAAGTCCTGTATATGAGTCTTTCTTCAGTGGAACACAAAAGAAGATATTTTGAGAAATGTCTCAGTGGTTTAGTGTCCATTCAAAGTCAAAGAGGTTCAGTGTTGTTTGGTTACCAACATTCTTCAAAATATCTTCTTTTGTGTTCTGCCGCAGAAAGAAACTCACACAGGTTTGACATGCGAAGGAGAAAATCATCAAATCATTTTCCTTTATCAGTGTACTGTCTCTTTAATGCATTTGTGTTCGGTGTCTGCATGATGTTGGTCATGTGTTCATGAAATATAATGTTTTATAATTCATTCATTTTCATTTCATATGGATATGGCAGCAATATGTGTGTGTGTTATGTTCACAGATAAAGTCCTGGGTAACCTTCAGCTGAATTTGTCGAACAAAGCGAAAGTGTATGAAGACCCAGCGCTGCGAGCCATCTTCCTTCATAACAACTACAATTACATCCTGAAGTCTCTGGAGAAGTGAGCGTCCAAATTCACATTGCTGCGTCATTAATGATTTGATGAAGACGTTTTACTGGTCCTCACTAGGACTCAAACATGGTGAAATCTTGTATTTTCATCCCATCTGGTGCCGTGCACACTTTTCTTTGAGGATTAGCTGCAGTAAATATCACTAGCCTGATCTGTGAAATGACTTCATCTGTGTTGTGCAGGTCTGAGCTGATTCAGTTGGTTGCTGTGACTCACAAGCGTGTGGAGAGTTCATACCGTGAGCTCATCGAGCAGGAGATTCAGAATTACCAGCGCAGGTAAATTCACCTGCAGACGTCTGATCTCAACGCATCGTGTGATTCATCGCTTACTGACCTTATGATCTTTATTCACACACAGCTGGTGTAAGGTCACAGAGCATCTGACCGAGAGAAATTTACCTGCGCTCATGCCTGGGACCAAGGTAAGAAGAGGACACACACACACACACACACGTTTTGCTTGAGTTGGCGTTAAATAATCCTCATCTAATACTGACCTCTTGTGTAACAGCTTAAAGACAAGGAACGCCAAATCATCAAGGACAAATTCAAGGTATGACAGACATGTTTCCGGTCATATCAGTGTTTTAAAGCGGTATGAAATGACACGTTTGGAGGAAGCGACTTCTGAATGTCTTAAGTCTGTCTCGCACACACTCTTTTCTTTCAAATAAACGAACACGTGTAATGCTTCATGAATGTCGTCGTTCAAAAGATTTGATCGAGAAATAGTATCAGAGTGTCTGTCCGTGTGTGTTCAGGGCTTTAATGACGGTCTGGAGGAACTGTGTAAGATTCAGAAGGTCTGGGCCGTTCCTGATAAAGAACAACGTGATGCTATCAGACACGCTCAGAAGAGAGTCGTATCAGACGCTTATAAAGCCTTTCTGCAGCGGTGAGACGCACAAACACACACTAAAACAAATCTCCCAAGAATCCCTGCGATGCGGTTTCTTGTTTTATAAATGTGTTTCTGTTGTTGGAAAGTCTTGAAGTTCTGTAGCTCAAGAAAGCATCATTCAGGATGTCCCCGTTTGTTTTTACAGATGCGCAAACATATCCTTCACCAAAAATCCAGAGAAATATCACAGATACACTCCAGAGCAGGTGGGGGACATGATCGACAAGCTCTTTGACACCTCGGCCTAAGCCACGCCCACACCTTCACCATAGCAACAGACCTTCTGCTTCGAAGCACACTACCCAACTGGAAATGTATTGTTCCTGTTTTGTATGAACACAATTATTTATGTATGTCTCTTTTTGAGGATGTGACGATATAAATAAATATGAACGATTCTTCGAATTTCCTGTCATTTGTCTCGAGTGCATTTCCAGAAACATCACAGCAGACTCAAAAATATGATTTCTCATCATGCAAGATGATGTCATTAAGAAACTAGTTATATTATTAAAAACTATCAGTGGACCAAGGATATAGAAGGAACCTATACATTTATAAAAAAAAGGGACGAATAATTTTTATTTTTCATCCATTACCTGTGGATATGGCACATCTTTGGGGATTTTGTTCAAACTTGTGCCATGTGATTGCCTGAATGTCTGATCTGTAGTTAATCCGTGTCTCTGAGTAAGATGCACATCACAATGAATCTGAAACTAAAACCATTCAGAATGATTTCAGTCGGTGACTTCATTTTAAAGCGGCTTTGAAAAGTGACTTATGACTTTGAAAGAAAACGATGCATTTTTCCGAAAGAAACGCTTTTCTGAAACGTATGTTGAACTGATCTCAGTGTGATGTTTGTGTTTGTCAAAGTCAAAAAAAGTCAAAGTCTGCTTTATTGTCAATTCTGTCACATGTACAGTACATCTCAGACTCATGGTGGAAGGACCTGTGGGTGAGGTCAGAGTTCAATGGTGCACATGATGGGGGCTGGGGCTCTTGCACTTTTCGGTTTGCGGAGGAAGAAGAGACGCTGCTGTGCTTTCTTGGCCAGTGCTGCGTGTTGTTAGTCCATGAGAGGTCCTCAGTGATGTGCACCCCCAGGAACTTGGTGCTGCTCACTCTCTCCACAGTCGCATCATTGACGGTCAGAGGAGCATACTGAGTGTGTACTCTCCTGATGTCGACAACAATCTCCTTCGTCTTCTCCACATTCAGAGAGAGATTGTTGTCACTGCACCACCTGGCCAGGTGGCTCACCTCGCTCCTGTAGTTGGTCTCATCTCTGTTGCTAATGAGACCCACCACAGTCGTGTCTTCCGCAAACTTGATGAAGAGCTTGGAGTCGTGTGACGGTGTGCAGTCGTGGGTCAGCAGGGTGAAGAGAAGAGGGCTAAGCACACGTCCCTGGGGGGCCCCCGTGTTCAGTGTGACGGTACTGGTCTCCCCGTCAGGAAATCGGACGTCCAGTTGCACAGCGAAGTGTTTAGTCCCAGCTGGACCAATTTGTGAGTGAGCTGTTGAGGGATGATTGTGTTAAATGCTGAACTGAAGTCTATGAACAGCATTCTGGCGTGCAAGTCTTTTTTCGTCCAGATGAGTGAGTGCAGCGGGAGGGCAGTGGCGATGGCATCATCGGTCGAGCGCTTGGAGCGATATGCAAATTGGAAGGGGTCCAGGGAGGCGGGAGGACAGACTTGATGTTGTGCATGACTAACCGTTCAAAGCACTTCATGAGAATAGGAGTAAGTGCAACTGGACGGTAGTCATTGAAGCAGGATGGAGATGACTTCTTTGGAATTGGAATGATGGTGGTATACAGTATCTTTGAAGCATGTGGGGACAACAGCCTGTTTATACATCCTGTGTGTTTCGCACGTGTCAGGGATGATTAATAACGTTCCGGTTCCGTCAGATGGGTGTGGTGTCTGTTTTTAACCACTCACATTTAACATTAATCACTGACCTACAAACTCACATTATTTTCTGCATTGATTTCTCTATAATAGGTCTATCGTGAACTTTATCGAGCTCTCGATCTCATACAGACTGAGTCACTTTTGAATATTCCCTCAAGCTGAGTTACAGGCTTGCAGCCATGGAATATTCCTTAAACCAAGACCCAGTGGATTTCTTAACACAATCTAATTCCCTTTAACTGTGTCCGTGTGCACAGCTGAGTATTTCAGAATGTGAAGGCGTGAAATGGATTTGATTCTCTGCCCTCTTCTTCCTCCGTTGTTTGGGTGTTTCGCAGAAGATGTTCCTGTGCCCGGAATGAAGGCTCGCTGCCTCCGCAAAACTTCAGGAAATCAAAATGGGGAAATTCACAGAAATTTGAAACATATTAATATGATTCATTTGTCTAGTGTTGTGTGAAGCGGTTGTGTTTGTCCCACCAGCCCCACAAACCTCTTTCAGCCAATCACGGGAGACTCACATGCTTTATATAGGGAGTGTTGAGCTCCATCAGAATCAAATGAAGACACACACTAACACGGTGATAAGCGTCTACCTGCTCGATCTGCACATCAGGTGAGCTGGTTTCTGACTACTGAAAGTTTTGTTATTCATAGTGAGAAAATGATTTTTTGTAAAGCAAGCAAAGCAAATGGATGTGATGTCTTGACATGTCAGGTAGAGAGCTGACATTATATACGCTTCATCTAAACCTCTTTTAAATTACAAGCTTCTAATACTTGAATCATGATTTTTATGCGGTTTTCGTATTAATTCAGAGACTTGATGGTTATGAATGTATTTCAGCCTCAAATAAAAAAGACATTTTTTAATTGTAAAGGAAAATGAAAATGCATCTAACATTAGTCCTGATGTGGAAAACTGTTTATCATTTGTCAGTGATTCATTTATGCTTTGTAATCGTTTTAGGAAATATCAAATTGAATGACTAAAAGAGGGCGAGAGAGAGAAAGAGAGATGGCCAGATTCTTTATGTTGAGTTTGATTCTTGTTCTGTCAGCGATCACTGTTTGTGTGAGTATTGTATTAATGCATTTTTAACTTGGAGATCTAATGATCTGATGGGACAGAATAAACAATATATAGAGTCACTTTGAATCCAATAATCTGATAAATGAATCTGATACAAATTAATCGTTCGTTTAAACAGATTTGATTTGATTTTGTCCTGCAGAGAGCACAAAAAATTCATCTTAGACATCAACACACAAAACCAGGTACAGAAACTTTAACACACACACATTCTCAGTTGTTGCAGTTTAGTTTGAACTAATCTCAGATGTTTCTCTTAAAGCTGCTCAGAAAAATTATGAATTTGTGTAAATGTGATGAGAAATGTCTGAGTTGACATTGAGATCTTCAATAATATTGACTTTTGATCGCAGACGTTACAAATCTGAGCTCAGTTTGACACACTGACATCTCTTCTCAAACTCTCACGACAGACACATTTGTCAGATTTCTGACTCATTTTCTCAGTGGAAATATCTGAGATATTGGATCTCATTCGTGATTTTTCTCTCTTATCTGATTTTCTCTCCGATCCGGTTCTGTTCAGGTTCTGCAGATGTTGGGTGTCTGAACGGAGGAACGTTTGTGTCTTTACTGTCAGGTTTCACTTTCTGTATCTGTCCTGATGGCTATATGGGCTCCATCTGTGAGAAAGGCACGTGTTGTTAATGTTAGTTTGTTGTCTTATATCATCTGTCGGTTGTATTCATGTTTATTCTGTTGATGTTCACTGTTAGAAGATTCTGTCTCTTGCTTTGGCGGAGACGGGGAGCTGTACCGGGGCTCAGAGTCTCAGTCGGTGTCAGGGCGAGAATGTCTGCCGTGGAATTCAAGACACTTGCATGCGATCAGAGCTGACGGAGATCTTTATCTGAGACGACACAACAAATGCAGGCAGGTGTAACAGTGAAGACTAAAGTTCAAATCACACAAAAGAAAAGAAAAAAACGAACTTGACAGGATCATTCATTGCTCCTACACAAACACGGTTTGTTTGGATATACTGTACAAAGTTATGAATAGGACAAGAAAATGTTACGGTGTTCTTTATATGATCAAGTCCAGACCTGAACATCCAAACACAGCTGTTGAAATGGTTTTTCAGGAGGTTTCAGTGGCATTCATGCAGATCTGAATTCCTTCATAAAGGATGCATTCATTTTTTAAATCGTTTTGGAAACTTGCATAACATATTTGATTCAATTCCAACAGAAACCCAGACCACAGCTCTAAACCCTGGTGCTACGTCCGGACACGATTTGGGATTATAAAAGAAGACTGTGACATTCCTCGCTGTACAAACCACGGTACTGAATTCTGTATTTGCAGTTATCTTATCTGTATTCATGTTGCGCAATATGGCGTATTAAATGTGTTTAAAAGAACATAACAAATTCAAGTAAAACAAACATGAAAACCAAATAAAATCTACTTCAAAGTATTAATAAAACTACAATAAAACAAAGCTTCAAAAAGTCCATAAAAAAATCTTGTTTAGTTTTAGTTTAAAAGAAGTATGCCATCAACACACTTAAAGGCGGGGTGTCCGGTTTCCGAATCACGCTTGTTTAGACAAAGTCGGGCCGAGTACCGAAACAACCTTGTAGCCAATCAGCAGTAAGGTGCACAGGACGGACATTAGTCGAGCCGAGCGCTGACGAAGCGAAAGATGGGTTAGGGGTGTGTCTGTTTTGGTGATTTGAACACCCCGCCTTTAAATAAACGTTCTGTATTTCCTGCCATGTGATTGACAGGTGTCATTTAAATATTTTCAGATTTGCAGTGTGGCGTGAAGGAGGAGCGCATCATGAAGGTGGTGGGCGGGGCTTTGAGTACAGTACAGCGCCACCCCTGGATGGCTGCGGTGTTTACACGGAGGTCTCAGAGTCAGCCTCAAGTGTTCATGTGTGGCGGGAGTCTCATGTCGCCCTGCTGGGTCCTAACGGCCGCACACTGCTTTCCTCGTGGGTCAGTACACAAACACCTGATGGACGTGTGTGTGTGTGTGTGTGTGTGTGTGTGTTTACGCATTCATCTTCTTGTGTGTGTTTGCAGCTCTCAAACGAATAAGAATCTCCTGTCAGTGTTTCTGGGGAGGAACGCAATAAATGAGACGGACCTGCAGAGAGAGCAGAAGTTCAGAGTCTCTGAGGTCATCATCCACCAAAACTTTGACAACACAGACGGCAACTTCAACAATGACATCGGTAAACAAAAGACAAACTACGCACACGTTCAATTTCCACTTATTAAAAAAAAACAATACAAGCCATCAGAGAAATCATGCCCTGTTAAAAAACATGCTGGTTTGCTGGTTTGTGCTGGTTTGTGCTGGTTTAACCTGGTCATGTGCTGGGATAACCCAGCATAAAAACATACCTAACCCAGCAGATGCTGATTTCTTCAAGAGGGAGGGAATTGAAATGGTATCTTTGGGTCTTACACTACATACAGTATATACATTTTGTAATGGTTTTATTGGTGTTTGTAATGGAAACCATTAAGACTGTTCCATGCGAAGCATACTTTTAAAAACTTTGTGCGTTTTTAGCGCTGTTGAAGATTCACAGTTCTAATGGGGAATGTGCTCGAGAGTCCCGCACGGTGAAGACGGTTTGCATCCCTGATCCTGAACTCTCGCTCGATGACGGGACGTCCTGTGATGTCACCGGATACGGCAAAGAGAGTGAAGGTACAGCAGTGTGTGTGTTGCGTGTCACTTCTGTCTCCACGAGTGAAGAGTTATATAACAATAGTGTATGTGTGTGTCGCGCAGGGTCGTGGCATTACTCTCGCTATCTCAGAGAAGCAAAGGTGGATGTGTTGTCACATGGTTTGTGCTCCAGTAAAACATACTACGGCAACATGATGACCGACAACATGCTGTGTGCCGGGAGTAAAGACTGGAGCACCGACACCTGTAAGGTGAGAAAAACACACAAATGCTTTATTATTTCTCCATGCATTAGGAAGTATAAGCAAAACTTCAAACTAAAATTTATCATAGCGTGAAATGACGACAAGCTTTCCCAAAATAATTTGATGTTTAGTTGAATAGAAATAGCTATATATTCAACTATATAATCTCATTTCATAGCCTATTTATTTATTTAAGTGTCTTATAAGTGACCAAAAATGAATTATTGCTCGTTTCTATCACTAATCTGATGTTTTGATTTTTTCAGGGTGACTCCGGCGGGCCGCTGGTGTGTGCGGTCGATGGTCGTGCGTTTCAGTTTGGTGTGGTGAGCTGGGGTGAGGGATGTTCTAGAGAGCTCCGTCCTGGCGTTTATACAAAAGTGAGCAACTACTACCACTGGATTCAGGAGAAAACCGGCCTGTAGTCCCTCACAGCGACGTCTGCTCACCTGTGGAAATGAAATGACATGTTCTCATTCACACACCTGTACCTGGATGTTCTGCTGGGTGTCTGAACGAGAACATTCCCACAGTCATAGACACCAGTTTACAATTCAGAGCGTTTGCAATCCATCAACTACAAAACTACTGTAATCCAGGACCAAAGGTGTGTAAATAGCTCACGGGAGGTCACAATTACAGTAACACTTTTGATATTTGTTGTTTTGTTATTTAATAACTTTTTAGGCTTTGATGGTGACAATTAATGACTCGTTTGGTCATTTTGAGATTATGGCCGATAAACTGTGTTGACCGGTGTGGTTTCTCCACACAGACAAACTTGTTAATAGCCAACATGGATATCTGTTTCTGGGTTTTTTTTGCCGTTGTATTAAATATTGGGGCGGTTTCCTGGACCGGGTTTAAGCCTACACTGTAAAACTTTGCTGTAATTTTGCAGCAGTTTTGCCAGTAATTTACTGTAGATTACCACTTAATATTTTTCTATTAGTACTGTTTTTAATTTGAGTTAAACTTTACTTTAATCAGAATTAAAACACTTTGACTTTTGATATTCAAAGTGAGCAAGAAGAGACTGGTCTCATCACTGGCATAACACTGCAAAAAATGGCATTCTTTCTAAGCATTTTTGTTTTGGTTTCTAGTACAAATATTTAAAACTTTATAAATTATGATACATTTACATAACAAGAAAAATAGCCCAAGATATTTAGTCTTGTCTAATGAAAGAAAATATAAGAACTAGGTTTAGGTTTCAAACAAAATTGTAAATAAAATGTTTAACTAAGGCTCCTAAAAACCAACTTACCTTAAAGGAATTATTGAGTTAATTTGTCTTGTTAGCAGGAAGTAGTTCTAAGAAAATGTAAAATAATCTGTGTGATTTACACACACTTCATGTAAATACACAAGCTATGTATATATCTTCACATTGCACAAACACAGAGATATTTTATGTAATTTTTCATTTACAGTAAATCCCCAAATGTTTTTTCAGCTGTGTTTTTATGAAGTGTCATTTATGCCTGTCTAATATGTTGTGTTTGTTTTAGGGCTGTCAAAAGATTAATCGCAATTAATTGCATCCAGAATAAAGTTTGTGTTTACATAATACATGACTATGTACTGTGCATATTAATTATGTTTTTATAAATACAAACACATACACATGTATACATATTTAGCAAATATTTTATGTATTTATTTACATTTACCAACAATTGAAATTATATATAAATGTTTAATAATTTTTAGATTTTTCTTAAATATATGCACGGATGTGTATGTGTTAATAAATACAAAATTATTATGCACAGCACACAGATATATATTATGTAAACACAAACTTTTATTCTGGATGCGATTAATCGCGATTAATCTATTGACAGCCCTAATTTATTTTACACACAACTGCTGAGAGAGAGAGAGAGAGAGAGACTCAGACGGATCATAAGAACAGCTGTGAATGTAATTCCAGTGCAGCTGCTGAAAGGAAAGCCACATCACATCCCAATGATCACATGATCATCAGAGAGATGATGTCATCAGTTCAGCAGTGGTCATGCAGTGACTTAAAAAGATTAAACAATGACGTCACTCATTCAATTTAGAACTGTTACTGGTTCACTTTGAAATCACTAATGAAAATGTTCACAGATGTTCTTTAGCTTATAGGGCTTCCAGTAAAAAAATGTATATACTTGTATGTTACTATACGATTCATTGTTACAGTATATAACTATTGTGATGTATGTATGTTGTAAAATGGTGGATGGTTATAAATCCAGAACAGATCTGTTTGTATCCCTCGTCTTTTTATATGAATTTTAGGAAGAGTCTGCCAAATGCATGACTGTGAATGTAAGCTGAAGTGACCGGATGCAGTATCATATTCAACCACTAGATGTCATTGTGTGTAGAGAGAACGTGAGAACGTGACTTCACCTCGACTGCCACACACTGCACACTTCACACGGATACACACTAGGTTGTGTTGTCGACTCTTAGGTAACAGAAGTGATGCTGTTATAAACATGACAGACATCAATGCTGTGTTAGGTTAGGTTTTCCTGTTCTCAGTTCGTACTTAACCAATCACATTAAAGGATGTGGAACACAACGTCTAAGAACTGAAGTTCGTTTCATAGAAAGCAAATATAATAAATATCCTGTTCTTTACTGTGACAAGACTCAGTGTTGAACACACATTCAGTCTCTGGGGTCGGACACTCGGGTGTTTACTCTCTGCATCAACTTCCTTAATTCTTTCTTTTCGGACACTTCCATATTAGGTCATGAGGCTGTTGAGGGTCTCTGCTCAGATGTTTGGAGAATTCTTTGGGCTGTCAGCCAGATTGACTGTTATTGTTACTATAATAAGTGAATAAATCAGCGTGTACGGTTTTTACGATCCGGGCTGCGGTCTGTAAAAATCATTTGAATTCATCCAGAAGCTTGAATCCGGCAGGTTTAACAGACACGTTCAGTTCATTCAAGGCCATTCATTGCATTTCCTGGGAGTCAAACCGACCTTGTCGTCCATACTTCAGCAGTTTAATAGGCTACTTTGCATTAGTATGAAGTATTAGGTGCAGTTGTGTATCGCTGTCATTGACGGAATACTTGTGAACGAATCATGTACATGATTTGGATTGTTTTGCTGATGTCGTTAAATCAAAGTGAACGTGTGAAAGAAGTGCTCAAGAATGCGGAGCAGGGTTCCGTCTTGTGCCCGCTGGCACTCTGAACTTTTCCTCTACAACACTAGAACCAAGTTTCCTTTTTAGGGCATGAGAATGCATGACGTAATTTGGGAAGCGCTCGCCGCTGTCGCAAACCAGACAAAGCGAGGGGCGGAGCTTGCATGGACGAGCGACGTGGGCCTGGACCAATCGCGTTCGCGGGCGCGCCCGTGGCTTTCGTTTGATTGGTGAATGGCATGCGGACGTCATCAAAGAGCTTTGGGTGGTGTGTGATCGGTCCAGTGTTGGAACTTCTGATTCATTTGAGCGAATCGGTTCTTTTGAACTGTTCATTTAATTGAATCAGTTTTAAACATGTATCGGTCGCTGTGTTTATTCAATCTTATTTTGTAAGTGACTTTTCTTTCTGTTTTAAAGATGCTTTATTTGGATTGTTTGACTATTCAAAAGAAATTACAAGAGAATTTTACATAATTAATGTATGTCTTTTGTGAGCAAAATTTCACATTCATAAACAAAAGTTTACTGGCTCCAAACCTCTATTTTCTTTGTTCAGAGTTGACTGAGTTGATGAATATGTGAAAACTATCCGAAGTTCTACTAAGTTGAAAGCTATGAAAACTAACTCTGCATTCATCCTTTGTGTGTTCTTAAGATGTCATTTTATTACCTCATGTTTTTGTTAACCCGGCAAGTCTGTATGTTTTTATTTTTTATTTATTTCATTTTATTTCGTTTTATTTTAATTTGATTTGATTACAATTTTCATTTGTATTTTTATTTTGGTTAATTATAAGTGAAATACTTGAAATAAATCAGTCATCACCTACTCTTGGTTGAAAAAACTCAAATAACACTTTCAGCTTTCCTGTGGCTCAGTGGTAAGAGGTTCAATCCCAGGGGATTGCAAATACCTATGTATAAATGTATAGGATAATGCAATGTAAGTCGCTTTGGATAAAAGCGTCTGCCAAATGCATAAATGTAAATGTAAATGTAAACACCACCACCATTAGAAATTCAAAGAGACTTGACAGTAACAGGAATTATATATTGAAACTAGACTATAATGGTCTATGAGGTTTTCTACCGGTTATGATGGGGTTATTAAGTGGTATACCATTAAATCCCACTAGAATGAAGTCCAAAATCACAGTGCACAACGTTATTTTCATAATGTTTTACTGGCAATAGAAACCATTTTAGTTTACAATTGTTTATTTCAGCAGCGTTGAATCAGTTGGTCTGATTTGACTCAAACACATGACTCGACTCACATGAACGATTCCTCGGTGAATCGGAGGTTACCACACTAGTGGCTTGCTTCCCACGATAGTTGTGTGAAGTGGGAGTCGGTGTGTTCGCGGAGTTTCGGTTCGGACCGGAGACGAGAGCGCGTTTGGAAACGGGGGACTTTGGATACAGAGACGCGTCTTTCTCTTCAGAGCGACTCATCTGAAGGTATCATCATGCCGGTGTTTCACACCAAAACGATAGAGAGTATTTTGGAGCCCGTGGCTCAGCAGATCTCTCATCTGGTGATCATGCACGAAGAGGGAGAGGTGGACGGTAAAGCCATCCCGGATCTCACCGCGCCCGTGGCCGCCGTGCAGGCGGCTGTCAGCAACCTGGTCCGGGTAAGACCTTTCATAGCACACAGAACAGAACCTACACTAAAGTGGTATGTGTGCACAACTAAAGTTGTTTAAACGCAGTGGCGGGATACAAAGTATCTCGCGGATATTGTTGAGTGTTACAATGTATCCGCGAAAGTTTCCTGGAGTGGCTTTGATCCGCCTTTTCCTCCTGGAGTCCGGCTCGCCCGCCCACTGTGCCACGCCATGCCAGGATCGGACTTAATGATCAAGAGAAATAACTCATTTACTGACTAGTTCTCTAGCTGATGTTGTACGTAAAGGGTTTATTAGATGTCTAGTGTGCAGTGAGGTTAAGGGACTCAAGGGCATAATGGTGATAGTTCACGAATCAAACCTTGTGGGGTCGAAACCAAAACCTTCCCACAGAGAGACGATATGAGATGGAGTTACTGAACAATAAGACACTCCATTGATGTAAAGTTTGGTTTGATGGCTTCCCACGTGAGCAAACACCGTAGTAGCTTTTTTTACTATAGTAAATTGTAGTAAAATTCCTACTGTAGTGTAGTGTATTCGAAACCATACTATAGTAACTATCAAACAGTTCATGTTAGTACCTCTATGGTCTAATTTGGTGTTTTATTTGTTCATTCACGAACCGGCACAGTGTGAAATGAGCCCTTCAGATGATCCTCCATAATGTCAAATAATGCTGACCATGTCAAAACAGATGCCCATTGAATATAAGTGTCTGAATATCACTGAGGTACACCTACACATGACCACACATTTCCTGAACGCTCCACAAACTACAATAGATGTGATCTCTGTTCGGTGTGTAAAACATGTCTGAACTCCTGCACATGTTAAAACGGAGGACGGACGTGATCTGTCATGGAGAGATACTGTAGGAGAGCATCTATCAGCTGTCTCGCAGCGTCTGTGGTTATTTAAAACAGAAGCAAAACCACCAGAAGCCTGTCAATTCATGACCAGCACTTCTGTTCTGTTGTTATTTTTAGCAATGGCCCAAAATTAACTTCAGACGCTGTGTATGAGACTCAAGTCTGTGTTATTTGAAATGAATAACGTGTCATCCGCCTCACAGTGAAGATCCTGTACAATTTCTGATCAAAACTGGGTTTAGTAGTTGAACGGCGTGGAGCGAGTTCAGGGTTCAAGTTTGATGGATTCGCATTGGATTTGAGCTGAGATTGAGGTTTATTTGAGTTTACGTGTCTAAAGGTTGATGCGGCTCCACCCAGAGTAACTGTTTCCTCTGCTAAGCCACTTCAGACGTTGTTATTGTGTCACAGATCACTCACCGTTGCGGTTTCTCGTCTTTATCTAGCGTTCATCTAAGATTTTCAGAGCCTATGCTTAGAGAGGCTAAATATTGAGCTCAGCAGAATATTGAAATGTTTATTCTCTTCTCTAACACTTCAATCGCCGTTTCCTCTTTTGACCTTCTTTAATATGGTCCTAATTCCTCTATCGATTTATTTGAAATTGCATGAGTATTAAGGGTGTACGATACGCTCAGCTCACCATTCAATACGATACAATTATGATTGCGTCATGATATAAGTAAAAAAAAAAGAAACCAGCAGATTTTTGTCCCGGGAACATTAACAATTTTTAGTAACGTTTGTTATTTTGTTAAAGAATTGACAATATTCAAGGTTTAATTCGATAGTTTTTAAACTGTCACTAACAAAAACAAAAATGAACATAAAAATATGAAATAAATTCATTTAAAAATATATTGCCATGGTCTACGATACACACAGTATCTTAATAGCTCTACGAGGAATATCTTAATGTTTTTGTTTTGCGATACACAATACTTTGATATATTGTTACACCCCAATAGCATGAATCTCTTGATTCAGTTTTTGTGGATGAATGCAGACTGTGTTTATGGTTTATAGTATTCTCTCTGGACATGAACAGAACCAGCTCAGAAACATTTCATGTTCGTCTCGAGAAAGCATAATAGTATCAAAAACACGGTTTCTACTAAATGGCTCCAGGAAACTTGAATGAACTCATTTTTATGTTTTTAATGTCAGATCACAGAGAGACAGACAAATGCAGAACCGTTTAGTCGTGCTGTTTACCTGCAGAGACAGAAAGGTGAAGAACGGCACCAGCGCGTCTTTCACCGCTTATGGACACGATATACTTCATGACGTCAAGAGTCTACTTGATGATAATGTCGGAGTTCTGCGAGAGCGACTGCTGTGTAACTTGATTTATTTGAGGTGTTGGACGTGTCACACAGATTTCTCAAGATGAAAATCTCCTCCTTACACAAACACGCCTGTATTAGGCAATGCTGTTACAGAAGCTCGTGAAGTCTTCTTGGTCTTATTTTAGTGGATTTCTTTAGAAAGAGAACTTGATCCCCTTCTACACGACACCAGCTGTATTTATTTCTTTTCGCTCATCCAGCCTTGTAAACATGCCTTTATCTAAGATCTTTCCCTTGCTTTTCCTCCCAACGGCGTCTGAGGGAAGTCGCTCTTTTTAGGAATGTGATCTTTAGCGTCTTTACCCAAGCCTTGAGTTGACTTGCGTTACTTTATGAGGCAGAAGATCTTCACCATCAATGTCTTCTTGGCTCAGATTTCGGCAGTCTAGTTATCAATTTCAATTAAACATTTGGTTTCGCTTGTGACCCAAAGTCTCCTCTTATCGGTTTCATACAGACTTTCTAAATGTTCTCTGAAATAAGAATAACATCATCTGAGGAGGTTCTCTTCCTCACAGTTCTGAGCAGAGGGGTCGGAACAGAAGTTCTGTCTTTGTCTCAGGATTATAATGTTTCAGACTGTTGAAGCGAGAGAGAAAGATGTTCCGTGTGTTTAGATGTGTGTCAGAGAGCAGACAGATATACCGTCTGTGTGTATTGAGCCGCTCTCACAGAAGGAAACATTTATCATCAGTGAAAGAAGTTTAATGACACGCTGAGATAATGCGATCCTCTTTAGAGGACACGACGGGCCTGGAAACTTCACTGGAGCTTTATTCACGCTCGACGGACCTTTTACAGCAGTGGTCTTGTTTTTGTAGAAGATGTGTTGTTGTATCTTTGTGCACAGGTTCTTCACAGCAGTGCCGTAAAAGAACCAACTTTGGTTCGGGGTAAAAGATCCTTAAAATAACCATTTCTTTTTTACCCTTTTTATTGTTCACTTCTGTGAACCAGAGCTTCTGTTGACGTTAAAGGTTCTTTAGTGAACCTGAACATTTTAGGAACATTTATTGTCAGCAGCATGTCATGTAACGACCGAAGGCTTTTTGTCTTATTATTTTAAAATAGCATTGAAACAGCATAGGCATTATTTCATGAAAATAATTTCGAACATCGCAACAGGTGCACGTCACTTGTGACTGGCATCCACTCATCATCTTGGAAATCATTCTTTTAACATAGTTTTCATAAGAGAAAGAGTGTCAGTATGTGATGTCTGACTGCATGGGCACAGTCCTATGAAGTTTAGTTCTATTACTCATAAACATTTTTGAAGTATTAATCTGACCCAACGGACGTCTCTGTAAATCCCCTCAGTGATAATTTACTCCTCCTGTATTCTAAAGGCGAGTGTTTCAGAGTGATGTGATTTCATTTCTACTCTTAAAATAGAATCAGTCATGATGTTATTCAATAGAGTTTAACACGAGAGCTCTCACAGTCACTACAGCCATCGTGAGAGGAGCGCTTCAACTCTGAGAGCCCTTCACTGTGTGTGTGTGTGTGTGTGTGTGTGTGTGTGCGCACGCGCGTGTGTGTGGAGAGCATTGAGAGGAGATACAAAGAAGCGTCTGTTAGTCAGATCCGGCCGGATTGTCAGAGGACTTTTATCACATTTCCACCATCCGATTGTCAGCATTCTGAGCTCTCAAAGAAATCTTTAATCTGCTGCTGTAATGAGCTGCGAGTGTGTGTGTGTGTGTGTGTGTGATATTATGAGATGATATTTCAGCTGTCTACCTTAATAACAACAAACATCTCTGTGGTTCTTCACACCTACATCAACACAAATTTCTTAGTGGTCCACCTTTAGCATGAAAATTCCGTCATCGTTTACTCGTGCTCTTGTCATTTCAAACCTGTACGACTTTCTTTCTTCTGCAGAACACAAAAGAAGATATTTTGAAAAATGTTAGTAACAGATTTGGTTTTGCATTGGTTTTGTGTCCATACATTAGAAGTCAATGAGGACTCTTTTTGGTTACAAACATGTTTCGAAATATCTTCATTTTGTTTTCTGCAGAAGAAGGAAAATCACACGGGGTTACAACCTTAACAGGGTGAGTAAATGATGACAGAATGTTCGTTTTGGAGCTGAACTATTTCTTTCGAGTTCTTAAAGGAGCAGCTTGCTCAAAGCTGTACACCCGTCTTAACTAGATCAATCATTTTCAATATCTTTCTTCACATAAATTACAGTGCATATTTCTCTTGCAATCACTTACATGGCAGCTACAAAGGTCTTTAAGAGACCATCTTACATTCCGCAACAAAACAGAGGGGAAGTAGATAGATCTAGTAAGGCAAGTGTTGAAGTCAACCTTCCCTCTTGTCCCTCTTCTCCCTCGCTCAGATCTCCTCTCTCTCTTCCTCTCTCTCTCTCTCTCCTCTCCTCTCGACTCTCTCTCTCTCAACTGCTGAATTTACACACAAACGCTGGAATGTTGTGGCCTGCCCGGCACCCACCGCAGTTTCTATTTTAGCCAGGCAGTTTGTGAGGAAAGACAGACGCGGTGTGTGTGGAAAACTGTTCTGCAGAATGTGATGTCATCTATCTGTCTGCACTCGAAACCAGAGAATTATGATTATTAATGTCGTCATGATCACATGATTACACCTCATGTTGAGAGTTCGAGGTTTGTACTGAATTCAGCATTTATTTGTGTGTCGGAATGACTGATAAATCTTGTGGTGTCTTGAGAAGACGTGTAATATTAACGTTCATGAGTTGATGGGGGGTTTAATCTTCAGTCTTTACGTCATGATCGAGTTTGAGGATTGAATTATTCATTATGTAGAATCAATTCACAACGATGGAAATCAAATCACATCCTCTTTTATGTTCTTAAAAGTCATGTTTGGATGACACATTTTGGGAGTAAAATGTAGCGAACGCGGTTTTAAGAGTAATACATGTTTGCATCGAAGGATGAGTCATTGTTTTCCTCCCTTTTGTAAGCAGTTTTGGATGTAAATGGAAAAGTTCTGAAATAAAGATAGGTTTTGTTAGGTCTTACCAAAATAACATCAGTGAGGTAGATTTGAGTTAAACATAGCCTTCTGGTCATCTGGATGTCGGTAAAGCCGGTCATACTCTCTGAAGTACTCCCCATTTCTTTCATGTCTAAATGAAGCAAGTAAACACTGACTGACCACTTTTGATCGATGATCCAAATGAATTGTTTTATACCGAAAATGATTCATGGAAATGAATCAAACTTTCCACCATAGGCGTAGAGTCCTTGTTGTGTGTGCGTGTGTGTGTGTGGTATGGTTTATGTATGATGTATTTGTATTACATGGATCATGTGTGTAAGGTTTGTGTGTTTTTATGCAGGTGGGCAAAGAGACGGTACAGACCACAGAGGATGTCATCATGAGGAGAGACATGCCACCCGCCTTCATCAAGTAACTACACACACACACACACACAATCTTTCTCTCTGTGTCTCTGGTAAAGGTCAGGGTCGATATGTTAAGTGTGTGTGGTTCTGTATGAATAATGAGGCTGTCTATGGATGGATGTGTGTGAGTCCAGCTGGCTGTAGCTGTGTGTGTTTGGTTTTGTAAGCATGTTTAATTAAAACATTTTTATTGCTTTCATGAAACACCACATATGTTTAAAATGCATAAAATCAGTTTGATTTTTCAGGATTTTTTTATAAAAAAATTATTAAAAATGATCTTCTGCCAGCTGACTGTGTGTGTGCTTGTGTGTGTCTGTGTGTTGTCTGCGTGTGTGTGTGTTGTCTGCGTGTGTGCGTGTAGTCTGTATGTAGTGTTTTGTCTGAGTGTGTGTGTGTGTGCTTGTGTGTGTCTGTGTGTTGTCTGCGTGTGTGTGTGTAGTCTGTATGTAGTGTTTTGTCTGAGTGAGCTTGTGTGTGTCTGTGTGTTGTCTGCGTGTGCGTTTGTAGTCTGTGTGTAGTGTGTTGTCTGAGTGTGTGTGTGTGAGCTTGTGTCTGTGTTGTTTGCTCAGGGATGGAGCGCTGTGAAGCTCTTCTGCAGGTGTGTTGAGTAATGAAGGATCTGCAGACACTCACTGATTCACGTCACTATCAGTCACACATTTGACAAAGTGTAGCTTCACTTCTCTCAACACACACTGTTGTTTATGCGTTTAGGGAATAACTGAAAGACAAACAGGAAATAGCTGAGAATCTTCAGCTGTCATACAGAATGTCATCAGAAAGATTATTGTTGTTGTTCTCATACGAGGCTGTTTTTATGGCACTTTTGTGCACGTTTTACACGCGCACAAACACACTGTGTCATACTTGTGGTTGTGTCGTACACAAACATGATTTAAAATAATGATGTGTTACACAACACCAGAATCCTTCAGCTTTTTATATGCAGTCAGAGAATCAGAGGACACCTTCCACAGACATTACTCTCCTGCTGGCACACACACACAGGAAATCATTCTGCTGTGCTCACAATTCTGTCAGTGTAAATATATAGATTACTGGAACCTCTGACTCACAAATACACATAAATTATACAACAAAAACAGAGTGTGTGTGGATTGGAATGGGGGTTTTGTGTGGTTGTAGTCTGATTATCGTTCACATATCATTCCAAAGTGCCCCCGACCTCTGACACACAGACTGTTCTGACCTTACTCACCTACTTCTCTCACGCACACGCACACGCACACACACCCTGACTTTGCTGTTCTGTCACACACACACACAGCTGCAGTTTCTCCTGTCAAAAAGAAATATAACACCAGTCTCAAGTCATTTCTAACAACAACAATCACACAACACAGGATCATGTGCGTGTGTGCAATAAAAAACATGATTATTGGAATTATTTTTAAACATCGAGTTATCTGTTTTTGCAAATGATCTCTCTCTCTCTCTCTCTCTCTGTAGGGTAGAGAACGCATGCACTAAACTGGTGCAGGCCGCTCAGATGCTGAAGTCCGACCCGTATTCTGTTCCAGCCAGAGATTATCTGATCGACGGCTCACGTGGCATTCTGTCCGGCACTTCTGACCTCCTGCTGACCTTTGATGAGGCCGAGGTCTGTCTCTCACATCTTTTTTCCTCCACATCTGTGTAGTGTGTCTGTGCATACTGACCGACTCTGTGTGTGTGTGTGTGTGTGCGTCAGGTTCGTAAAATCATCCGTGTGTGTAAAGGGATTCTGGAATATCTGACTGTGGCTGAGGTGGTGGAATCCATGGAAGATCTGATCACATACACCAAGAACCTGGGACCAGGTGCACACACTCTCTCTCTTTCTCTATACTCACACTGTTTAATTTCTTCACAATCCATAAATATCGATAATGAGTATTTGTGTGACAGGCATGACAAAGATGGCAAAGATGATCGATGAGCGGCAGCAGGAATTGACTCATCAGGAGCACAGAGTCATGCTGGTCAACTCCATGAACACCGTGAAAAACTGCTGCCCGTTCTGATCTCAGGTCAGACTGCTGAAAAGTGAACAGACGATGCTTATAAACCAATGACATGAGTATTAACCAAAATATCATGTCGATCCCTTAATATAGTAATTTAATGTAGTATTTTATAGCTTAGGCATTTATTATTATTTATGACGGTCTCATAAAGATGAAGATGTTTTATTGTCATCACATAAACACGCAGCGTCTAACAGTGTGTTGTCGTGTCAGGCATTAAGATCTTCGTGACGACCAAGACGTCTCAGGGTAAAGGTGTAGAGGAAGCTCTGAAGAACAGGAACTTCACTGTAGAAAAGATGAGCGCAGAGATCAATGAGATCATCCGCGTGCTGCAGCTCACGTCCTGGGACGAGGACGCGTGGGCCAATAAGGTGAGAGGTCAAAAGTTACCGTGACGTCACGTGCACGAATGTAGCAGTAATGCACTGCGTCTCCACTAAAAGCCCCTTCAAACACACATGCACATCCGAGTGAGTCTCAAATCATAGATGTGTATACGTAGAGGCCACATTTGACCGCTCTGTTGATGCGTCGGCCATCTTGGAACAGTCAACATTTCAGTTTCTGTCATCAATTATTATTAAAGTCAATGCGTTTTCCAACAATGCTTGAGCATCTGGGCCCGGATTCACAAAACTGTTCTTAAGGGGACATCATTTCCTCACCTTCGAGCTGATCCAAACCTGTATACATTTTTTTTTCTGATGAACACAGAGAAAGATATTTGGAAGAATGCTTATAACCTGACAGATTAATCCCCCCATAGTAGGAAAAAATACAATGGTATTTTGCTTAGTGTTCTTATAAGCAGGTGTTTGATATGAATGTGTTGTGTAACTCTTATCTACACACACTGTACACGCCGCATGCATGAATTCACCTGTGTGTTTTGAGGAACATGACACTGTCAGATGTGGGTTTGGTGATGGTAAGAATCAAGCATGTGAGCTGTGAATCTGTAGTTTTGAGTCATTCATCTTTTCACTCTCAATGGTTTTCCTTCACTTTTTCTCGTTCATGTGTTCTTTGTTTGTCCTCTCTCGGTTTCTTTTCCTCTCCTGCAGAAGGTAAGAGTCTGTGCGCATGCTCTCTCTCTCTCTGTCTCTCGGCCCACTCGCACGTGATGTCATCAGAGGAAATGATTGGCCGTGGTTGTTGTCACTTATGTTTGACCCTAACAGAATGTATCTGTGGTCGAGGAGAAACGTGTCACAGTTTGATGAGATAAACTCACACGTCAGTCTTTTTTTTTTCATAGAGATACAGAGGCATGCTTCCTTTTCCAGCGTCAAAGCAACGAGTTTTACCTCATTGCTGACGAGGGATGCACAGATAGAAAATAAATGAAAAGATCGTATAGACCAACAAACCACCCAAAGTACTTTAGCAACCAAATAGCAACGCTCTGACAAACACCCACAACATCCTAGTGTTCCGCACGTGCAAACACAGCTTGTGTTTTCTTTTTATTCATTTATAACCAATGACAGGTATTATTACTTATTATGAAGTGAAATGTAAAATCAAATTCACAGCATCATTTTGAAACATTATAATGCACATTATAAAAGATTATCGAGTGTAGTATTTTTAATCCTCGCACTGAGCGCTCTTCCACATGATAAAATACCGTAGTAAACTTTAGTGTTCACTATAGTAAATAGTAGCTTTTGTGGTATATTATAATAATAAAACTACACTTTGTTATGGTACTCTGTAGTGTTACTCTGTATAGTAAATAGATGAATGTACACTCGGATTTAACTACAGTATACGAACATACAACATACATCTTTTCTCTCGTGTCTCTCTGAATATCTTGGATTATTTTAGCGCTGGAGAAGGAAGCACAGAGGTTTGAGCAGCTCAGATTATACGGCCCTGCTCGACTCATGCTGTTCTGAGACCAACACTAATCTGTCTTGTTGAAAATGTGGTCTGGGCAGCTGTGATGTGTGTAATGTTGTTTCCTGTCTAATTCTCTACCCAACTGACAAAATGGAAGCATGCTGATGAAGCGTTACTTGCTAGTGAAGAAATGTGGACCACCTCTAGCTTGTTTAACATGTCTCTCTAAGTAAAACATGAGCAGTACATGCGGCCGAACAGAGCGCATGGTGTGTCGTTACACACATACTGAGACCACAGTCAAGGGAACTGTGAGGTTTGTGGGTTTATTTCCTGTGTGAATATTGAGATATAACATTGATGTGGACTTTTGCATCATCTGTGAAGAAAATCACCGGATTCATGCACCTAATCTTTAGTTTTTGTGTGTGGTGTGTGCGCGTGTGTTTTTGGGTGTGTTCGTGTGTGTGTGTGTGTGTGTGTGTGTGTTGGCTTGGGTGTGAGTGTTTGTGTCTGTGACAGCTGTGTGAGTCAGCTTTAGGAAACAGCAGATTACATTTTCGTAACCAAAAAAGGAAACAAATTGCAAAAAAGTGAGATGCCATAGACTCTCTCTCTCTCTCTAGTACACACATATATAATTCTGCGTTCCTTTCTGACATGACATTTTTCTGCTCAGTTGTGTCAAAATAATTAAGACTCACAGATTAAATCATGTTCCCGGAGTTCTTACCTGTATACAGAAACGGTGTTCCGGGAGAGAAATGACAATAAAAACATACGTTAACATTACTCAAACAAATGACAAATACAGTACATTTACATTTAGTCATTTAGCAGACGCTTTTATCCGTAGCGACTTACAGAGAGTTCAGGGAGCAATAATACAATAGGTGCTAATACAAAGTTACTAGTTTCAACAAAAGCTAGACCACTACCTGTTGAGAGAGAGTTTTTTGGGGTGAAGTAGGAGTCTATATATGTGTATGTGTTTGTGAAGGAGTATTTGACAGTTTATTTGTCCATTCGCAGGACACCGAGGCCATGAAGAGAGCACTGGCCCTGATCGACTCAAAAATGGGTCAGGCCAAGAACTGGTTAAGAGATCCTCACGGCAATCCAGGTATCCCACATTACCTGAACCCTCAGTTATCAGAACAAACATATAAACCTGATATAGTCAAGCACGTTGTTTGGCAGCTTTATTTCAGTAAATGTTGTTTTTGGACGAAGTTTAAAATAGCTTTTATAGTACGTTGACCTTTACTTGGCTGTCAAAAGATCGTGTTGAATCCTCATTTCATGACCTTTATCATTTGAGTTTCCTACTGCTCTGGACAGACACATGGATGTTTGGTGATGGATGTTGTGTTCTTGTTGCAGGTGATCCAGGCGAGCAGGCCATCCGTCAGATTCTGGATGAAGCGGGTAAAGTGGGGGAACTCTGTGCTGGGAAAGAGAGGAGAGATATTGTGGGCACTGCCAAAACTCTCGGACAGCTGACAGAGCAGGTCTCAGAGCTCCGCGGCAGGTAGAGTTTGAACCTCAGAACTTTGTGTAACCGCTCAAGGGCTCTAACCATCACACCACCAACATCGCTCATCTCTCTCTTCCTCATATCTGTGGCTTTATCCTGCTGTGAGATCCTGATAATGGTGTCTGCATGCAGATCAATAGCTTTCAGTCAGATCGATCACAGGAGAGAGCAGACGAAACATGAGTCTTCCCACAGATCAGATTTTGTCCTGTCTGTCTGGTGAAAACCCATATTCAGCCTCCACTGGGACAATATTGTGCTGCTCAGGTCTTACTATATTTTAAAACTATAGCTGGCAGATATAAATGGTGCAATATTATTTATTGGCCTGCCCAAAACCTGCCACCATGATTCTGGAGGGGTCTAGGTGATCTGGAAGTTGTCAGGGTGTTTGAGATGGTCATCGGGGGGTTTGGGGTGTCATCAATGGGGTTTGGGGTGGTCATCAGGGCGTTGAGGTGGTCATGAGGGGGTTTGGAGGGTTAGTTGTTGAGGTTGTCATTGAGGGTTTGTGGGGATTTTTATGTCTGTTTTTCACTGCTGAGGTGCAAACGTTTTTGTGGAATTGTGAAATCAAATTTGAATGACTCTCTTGCCTTGAAAGTTGATGCCACAAACAATGGAGCTGATGAGGTGTATTAAACGTGTGTCTGGTGTACTGCAGGGGTCAGGGAGCGACTCCAGTGGCCATGCAGAAAGCTCAGCAGGTGTCTCAGGGTTTGGATGTTCTGACGGGGAAGGTGGAAAACGCCGCTCGTAAACTGGAGGCCATGACCAACTCCAAACAAGTCATAGCCAAGAGGATCGATGCCGCTCAGGTATAGCTGTCAAGAACCGGTACTGTTCCTCTTGTGTATGTTGTATTTTAATGTTATGTATGTACAGAACTGGCTGGCGAATCCTCACGGTGGTCCTGAGGGTGAGGAGAACATCAAAGCTCTCCTGGGAGAGGCGAGAAAGATCGCTGATCTGTGCGAAGATCCCAAAGAGAGAGACGACATCCTGCGCAGCATGGGCGAGATAGCCGCTCTGACCGCCAGACTCTCCGAGCTGAAGAAGGCGTACGTACATCTGAACATCTTGATTTTCCGTTAAGGCTTTGTGGGGATTCCCGGACAGCATCTCTGGAATATTACCGTGTTGTTCCATTCCGGCCTGCGGGAGGAATTGTAGTTTTCCATTGTTTGGCTGTTGATCGTCTGATGGTTGTTAAGCAACGTTTGTTCAAAGCTTTTGCTCATTATGTCAGAATGTGTGAGTCAGATAAAAAAGAGAAAGGATTGTTAAAACGTCTGGGTTTTATAAAATGAACAATATTGATTGTCAAATAACATTGAATGATAATAAATGATTTCCTCTGTGTGCGTGCGTGTCTGTTTGAATGTTTGTGTTTACAGAGGTAAAGGTGATACCCCTGAAGCTCGGGCTTTGGCGAAGCAGATCGCCACAACCCTCCAAAATCTTCAGTCTAAGACCAGCAAAGCCGTGGCCAACACTCGACCGGCCAAAGCTGCCGTACACCTGGAGGGGAAAATCGAGCAAGCTCAGAGATGGATCGACAACCCAACCGTGGACGACAGCGGAGTCGGTACGACAGAAATCATCTCATGTTCACTTTTTTGAATATCTCACACTGTTCAAAAAGTGGCTTGTGTTGAATATTTCCTGCTGTTGTCGTCGTAGGTCAGGCTGCCATTCGCGGTCTGGTTGCCGAGGGGCGTCGCTTGGCCAACGCGTTGCCGGCGTCCCAGAGGCAGGACATGCAGGGTAAATGTGAGGAGGTGGAGCGTCTGATGGCTCAGTTAGCCGAGCTGGCGGCCCGTGGAGAGGGAGAGAGTCCTCAGGCCCGTGCCATCGCTCAACAACTGCAGGACACACTGAACGTGAGAAGCTGCTCAGACATACATCGTACTGTATATACAACAGCTCAAATCAACACCATGATCAACACTCATATTTGTGTATCAACACTTATTCTGTGTTGAACATCATGACCTGCTGTGATTAATGACGGTGTGAATCACGTGGACGTTTGAGGAACCGTAATATGAACAGCATATTTAAAGGAACGGTTCACCCAAAAATGGTCCACATTGACTTTTTTTTCAAGACGATGGGAAGCACTTTTTGGGGTGAACTATTCCTTTAATTGCAATGATAATTGTTATTTTTCACATGAAACATTTAAAAAATACACTGATCAGTAATAGATACAGGGCCCCCTACTGGTGACTGAACGTTGCTACAGTTATCTCTGTTGTCTCACAAAAGTTTAAGGGAAGATTTTTGGTAAAAGGATGCAGATTAATGTGTTTTGTTTCTGACAGGATCTGAAGGGGAAGATGCAGGAGGCCATGACACAAGAAGTGTCTGACATCTTCAGTGACACGACCACACCCATCAAACTACTGGCTGTGGCAGCGACCGCCCAACCGGACGCGCCCAACCGAGAAGAGGTTCATAACCACACATACACTTAAAAGTTTTAAATCTTGATAATCACTGTGATCCAATTGTCGGAAAATAACCATTACTTTAGAAAATGTGCACATTGAAAAACATTTAGGACAGGTGCACGATGAGCCAAAATACTAAATGAAGACACAGGAATCGGCACACTGTCGTGCTGCTCCCTAAATGATTCATGAAAATCAACACAACATTTCAACCCAAAATGTCTTCATTTGAATAAATCTTTTTATTAATAAGATCCTTAAGACACACATTTTTATTTTCATCTTGTCAGGATACAATGTTCATCTACTCCTGTCAGTTTTGACCAAGTGAAGTCTTAAGGTTTAAGTTACATTAAACTTTTTATTTTTTTGGATAACCGAATCCAACTCTCGCCATGAACACAGCCATAGTAGCTGGCATGGTGTTAGAAAATAAAATCAAAAATCAGTCTTTGAAACAACATTGTTTTCCTCGTGTGATCGATGATGCCACATCTGACGGCAGGTGTTTGACGAACGGGCTGCAAACTTTGAGAATCACGCCGGTCGTCTGGGAGCCACGGCAGACAAGGCGGCAGCGGTCGGCACTGCTAACAAGAGCACGGTGGAGGGCATTCAGGCGGCGGTGAAATCAGCCAGAGAACTCACACCACAGGTGAGAAGATTATTCACATTCAAACATTCACAGGTTGATTCAAGTCAAATAAAGAACGTTTCATATAGATCTTGTTTGGTTGATGTGTTCTGCAGGTGATCTCTGCGGCTCGTATCCTCCTGAAGAACCCTGGAAACCAGGCGGCGTATGAACACTTTGAGACCATGAAGAACCAGTGGATCGACAATGTGGAGAAAATGACGGGTAACAAACTTAAACTTCACTTTCCTTTACTTGCAGAAATCAGTTTTATCTGCAAATGATTCGTAAAGAATGCCATCAAAACATCCCAGATGAAATAATACTATCGTAACTGTGTATAATAGTGATCACTCTACTTTGTTAATGTATTCTGTAGTATTACTTTATTTATAAAATGTAAAGATATATAGTATAAATGTAGTATATTTTAGTATTTACTATACTACACTGACTGTAGTATATTAGGATATATAGTATTCTGTAGTATTGCCTGTAGTTAATTAGGAAATCTCTCTCTCTCTCTCTCTCAGGTCTTGTGGATGAAGCGATTGACACCAGGTCACTGATGGATGCGTCAGAGGAAGCCATTAAGAAAGATCTGGACAAGTGTCAGGTAGCTATGGCCAATCACCAGCCTCAGATGCTGGTCGCCGGGGCAACCAGCATCGCCCGGCGAGCCAATCGAATCATGCTGGTGGCGAAACGAGAAGTGGAAAACTCTGAGGACCCGAAGTTCCGAGAAACCGTCAAAGCCGCATCCGACGAGCTCAGCAGGACCATCTCACCCATGGTCATGGACGCCAAAGCCGTGGCCGCCCACATACAGGACCAAGGTGAGACACCGTAGAAGAAAAATGACCACATTGTACCTGCAGCCATGATTGTTGGATCATCAGAACATGTCTTCTCGACAGGCCTTCAGAGAGATTTCCTGGGCTCTGGTTATAAGATTCTGGGTGCGGTGGCGAAAGTGAGAGAGGCGTTCCAGCCGCAGGAGCCAGACTTCCCTCCTCCGCCTCCGGATCTGGAGAGACTGCAGGTCAGCGTCAGTCCCCCCCTGAATGACATCGATGAAGACGAGCTTGATTTTAAACTTCGTCTGCGTCTCTCGTTCAGATCCAGGACCACGCCACCCCTCCGAAACCGCCCCTGCCGGAGGGCGAAGTTCCTCCACCGAGACCTCCGCCACCTGATGAGAAGGATGAGGATTTCCCGGAGCAGCAGGCTGGAGAGATGGTCAGCGAGCCCATGATGGTGGCCGCCCGACAGCTGCACGACGAGGCCCGCAAGTGGTCCAGCAAGGTTAGTTTCGTCAAATCCCACCGCTATCTGGAGTGTGCGTGACGCCACGGGTTACCAAACGCTGCTTGTGTATTTTTGGCAGGGTAATGACATCATCGGCGCCGCCAAGCGTATGGCTCTGCTCATGGCCGAGATGTCTCGACTGGTGCGAGGCGCCACTGGCAACAAGAGAGCGCTCATTCAGTGCGCCAAGGACATCGCCAAAGCCTCCGACGAGGTCACGCGGCTCGCCAAAGAGGTCGCCAAGCAGTGCACGGACAAACGGATAAGAACCAACCTGCTGCAGGTGCGACACGCGCTTCAAACACGAGAACAGAGCGTCAGAGTCTTTGATTGAGACAGACGCTGATTTTGAGTTTCTTTCTGCAGGTGTGTGAGAGAATCCCGACGATCAGCACCCAGCTGAAGATTCTGTCCACGGTGAAGGCCACCATGCTGGGACGGACCAACATCAGCGAGGAGGAATCGGAGCAGGTGAGATCCGGCTCAGGTGCGAACGCTGTTTTCTGATCTCTGAATCCATGATAAACGCGTGGCGTGTCTCTCCTGCAGGCTACGGAGATGCTGGTTCATAACGCTCAGAACCTGATGCAGTCCGTGAAGGAGACGGTGAGAGAGGCCGAAGCCGCCTCCATCAAGATCCGCACGGACGCCGGCTTCACTCTGCGCTGGGTCCGCAAGACACCCTGGTACCAGTGAGGGGCGGAGCCAGCAAATCCCAGGAAAAACAATCAGGTCCTAAATGTCACCACAGACGTGTCAGTCACCTCGGTTAGGGAAGATGAAGCTATTCCATTTCTAATTATTGCTCTCGAATGTTCGTGGATGTTAAATAAGGGACTTTACTTTCCAAATGCTTTTTCGTATTATTTGTGAAGAATGGTTTTGTTTTGATAGATCCCAGCTAGATAGTTTTGAAGAATTAAATCTCAGAGGTTGCTATTTTTCTGGTTTCTCCAATTTTTTTACAGAAATAGTCAGTGGTTGCGTTTGAAGCCATTCAGTTAAAAGTGTCTTTATATCTCTTTTTCGTATCTTTACTTGCCTTCGTTACACTCTTTGAATGTACTTTAAAACAGTTTCCACGCAGATTCATCTTTATATTTTGGATTACCACACAAGCGCACGTTCAGATTATAAACCCCGATGCAAGGGCTTTGTCATACTTCAACCAAAAGTATAAAGTTGAATGAATGTTTGTGTGTGTAATGATGTGCTTGAGGGGGTCTGGTGTCCGACTCGATTGTTTTATTTCTTCAGGGAACTGATGTGTAGTAAATCAAATTCAATGACCTGGTGCTTCCCATTCATGATGTAACCGGACACAGAACACGCCACACGCACTGCCGTCCCTGTTTTGTCACTAGGATATCACTGAGCTAAATACACTACTAAAATCTCTTGGAGGAAGCACACTCAAGTATATTTATATGAGTGAAGAGATGCTCTTTGCATACGTGTACCTTTGATCATGTTAAGGTAGTTTTAATGTAAATAATGACAGCCTGTAAGACCCAATGTGCCTTGTCGTAATAAAGGATCTAATTATCAGCAGAATTTCATGTCTGGCATTTTCTCTGAACAGTCACTTTACACACACCTGTCAATCATTTGAATTGAATACATTAATGCAAGTTCCAGTGGCAACAGTAAACAATGTAAAAATCTATCATTTGGAGGAAGACGTGTTTATCATTATTTAAAAAAAACCTCTTCAACAACTATAATACATATTTATTAATAACATTGCTGTAGCTTGCATTTTACACATTCTGGAATGTCATCCTTAAAAGTATTGTTCACCTAAAGATTCATCATTTCGCCCCCGAGGTCATTTCAAACATGAATGCGTTTCATTCTTCTGCAGAACACAAAAGGAGATATTTTGAAGAATGTTGATGACCAAACAACACCGAACCCGAACACAAAACCACGTGGACATTTCTCAAAATATCTTTTTTTGTGTTTCACTGGGTTTTGAACGACAGGGAGGTGATTCAATTGTGACAGACTGTATTTTTGGGTGAACTGTCCCTTTAAAAACAGCACGAATAAGATTAGTACTCAATGCAGCACTTTAAAAGAATTGATAGCAATACATGAAACTGGTCTGAGATCGGTGCTGTGAGATTGAGAAGATGTCGGTGTCTGACTGTACTGGAAAACACACAGAGAGCAAGAAGACATTGAGGTAAACGGTGATGTCAATCTGATGAGTGTTTGAATGTCAGTCGTGTCGAGTTGAGGTTTGTCGGAGGTGAATTATTGACTCCACATCTAATCCACACACAATGCACAGCTGCTGATAACTGACGTGATTTGCATGCATTCGATTCATTTATTGTATGGTTTCATCAATTACACAAATATATGTCTTACGAGTGCACGTGACTTTATTTTGGTCTTAGCCCGTTGATTGTTATAAGGATGCATGGATGCGAACAAAATGTACCAGTGCTTCATTCGGGCTCTAGATGTATATATTTATTTACAATTTTAACAGTATGAATGCATCTGTAGGACATAGTGAGGTTTAGTAACGGTATGTGGTGTAATAATGCGAATAAAATAAAATAAGACTAGAAATGAGCTGAAATGCGTTTGCACACGTTCATCTTCTCTCGTTTGGATGCACGACCTGGTATATAACAAGCACATTGTCCACATGACACGCATGCGCGCGATGTGCTATGTAATAATTTCCCACGAAACATATGTAGTCGCATTTATATATCTGTTTATGCACGCGCTGCGCGTGTTATGATAGTAACCTTGACGTTGCGTAAAACACACGTGCTCGCCAAAGCCAATCAGGACTATAGAAGGTGTGTTGACGCTCACGCGGCTTTCGCAGACCGATCGGCGAATGACATTAATGTATCGCGAGAACAACTCGAAAGGGCGCCTTTTAATGCGCTCTCGCGGTACTCTGATGTCATACGCCGAAGAAACTGCGCGGCTTGAGTCTGCCCATGTGTGACGTAACCAATCATATTGAGCCCATTTCGTTTCCGGTTTGAAGGAATTCGGTGTTAGAACGGAACGCACGCGCTCGCAGCGTGTACCGGGAGGGGACAGATTTATATTTTAATAAAGACAATCAGATTGTGCAAAAATGCCGACAGTACGGTAAGACTTCATTCATGCACGAGTCATTGCTTTCCGGTTTTGTGTTTGTGTGTCTGTATTATGCAACTTTGTGCAATTTCTTCTTTGAATTATACTGTTTAACAAAAAAATGTCACAGTGTTCCACTGGTGCTTCACAATCCCCAGACACAGTTTCACTTTATTATTGATATCTACTTGTGTATGTTTTGAATCTGTGCACGTGGATAATTAGTCATCTGGTGACTGAAGTTTTTCTCACTTCACGTTTTAAAGAAAGAGCCTAAACCACGTGAATGTTGTGTGTATTGTGTTATAATACAACACAAACAACAGCCCTGTGCGATTGTAGATGTGAAGTTATTTTCTTTTAGATTGTATGAGTGCTAAAAGAGTTTAGTCAGCAGTAAAGCATGTGTTCAGTGGGCTGTTAACATGCTCCATTTAAATCCCTTTAGTAATATAACAAAATCTATTAAAACAGAGATGTATCACAATGACTTTTCATAATGTCATTTTGTTTTGTTTGCTATTCTAAAAATGTATGCAGTCAACAATGTGTGTCCGTTTTGGTAAAAATTGACATTTTTAAGGTTAATTGTACATTAAGTGAAGTGCACTTCTAGAAAGTTGTGTTTCTTGGTTGTTTACGGGCTTTAGAACCAACGACCTTTCCCAATATCACTGTATGTAAATGAGCTGAAGATCTGTTTGAACCACCTCACATTCCAAGGATTCATGTCTCAAAGGAGGAGTGATGGAGGCCTGGTCATGTGACCTCCACCTGTCAGTGTCACAGAAAGGATATTAAAAGAACAGTTCACTCAAACAATCTACGTTTTTTTAGCGTGTGCCTTTCTTCCTCCACTTTCTTCCAAATTGATTTGGAATAAATACTTTATTTACACTTTATTGCTTTATTTGTTGTTGAATGATTTGAACATGGGTGTTGTTCTTGTCTTTTGCAGTCAGAATGCTCTCTTCGGGATGGGGAACCCGCTGTTGGACATCTCTGCTGTGGTGGATAAGGATTTTCTTGATAAGTGAGTGGTTTCTGCAGCAGGCGACGGATGTTGTGTGTCATTTAAAGGTCACATGTGCACCAGCTGTGCAGTGCCGTGTGTTTTTATGGCAGCTCTTAAAAGTATATGCTAACCTGAGCGTAAAACTACAGCTGAAGTATGTCATTGAACTCTGTTTGCTTTGTATATGGCTCATTGAGTTTGTGTGTGTGTGTGTGTGTGTGTGTTACACAGGTATGGCTTAAAGCCCAATGATCAGATTCTGGCAGAGGACAAACACAAAGCTCTGTAAGTGACATCATCGGTATGACATCTGACTTAAAGGGTTTATAGGTAACTATATGTAGTGAAAACATTTTGAATAACTTTAATAAAAATCATACTCTATTTCTGAATTTTAATCAAAGAATCCAAAATTCTGATCAATTTAAAATGATTTCTTATCTTTCATGGTTTCAAAGCAGCTTTACAGAAAATACATTGTAGCGTAAACCGTAAAGGCAGACAAAGTTTTATCAAAGCTAAATTAAGTAAAAACAGGAATATCATACAGGGTATAAATGCAAAGTTTTTTTTACGTTTTTTGCAAGAGTGCTGTAAAAATACACATATTCAGATATGCATAATGATACATCGTTTTTACTTGTTTAAATGAAAGATCACAAATTTCTGTGCACATTTTTGAAACAAATAATTAAATAATGATTTAATGTAGATTTAAGGAATCATACACGCGCAGTTAAAGGAGTAGTTCACCTGCAAAAATTAAAATTCTGTCATCATTTGCTCAACCTCTTGTCATTTCTTGACTTTCTTTTTTCCGCAGAACACAAAAGAAGATATTTTGAAAAATGTTGTGAACCCCCCATCCACAAGTGAATGGAGGGGCTGTGTTGTTCTGTTACCAACATTTTTCTAAACATCTTCTTTTGTGTTCCGCAGAAGAAATAAACTCATACAGGTTTGAAATGACAAAAGGGCGAGTGAATGATGACAGGATTTTCATTTTGAAGGTGAACTACTCCTTTAAAGTATTTTGGGTATTGGGCACTTTGGCTTGAGTTTGTAGTTTTCGAGTCAGTACCACACCTGATCTGCAGGGGGCAGCAGCTCTCTATACTTCTCTAAATCACAGGTGGATCAATAACTACTGGGAATCAAACTGTGAACTTTAGCCACCTTGATCTGACACTGATCACAAAACATTGTGCTGTTTTCAAATGAAATAAAAGTAAGACTCATTTGTGTGTGTGTGTGTGTGTGTGCTTGTGTACACGCTGCAGGTTCGAAGAGATTGTGAAAAAGAGTAAAGTTGAGTATCACGCCGGAGGATCCACACAGAACTCTGTTAAAATAGCTCAGGTAGGTCTCTTTCACACATACACATGGTGAAAAACACATGGTTTATAGTGTGTCTCTGAGAGAAGATGGTAATAGTGTTGATGTCTGGACTCTCAGTGGATGATCCAGGAGCCTCATCAGGTGGCCACGTTCTTCGGCTGTATCGGTACAGATCACTTCGGGGAGATTCTCAAGCAGAAAGCGGCTGAAGCTCACGTGGATGCTCATTATTATGAACAAGCGCAGAACCCACTGGAACATGTGCGGCCTGCATCACTGGAGACAGCCGGTGAGAAACACGCGTGTGTAGCTGTGTGGATTTTTACTTCTGACTCGGTCAGTAAACTTTAATCTGCGTGTGTGTTTAGATCTCTGATCGCAAACCTGGCGGCAGCAAACTGCTACAAAAAAGAGAAACATCTTGATGTTGAGAGAAACTGGAGTCTGGTGGAGAAAGCTGAAGTTTACTACATCGCTGTAAGTGCATGAGATGAGATCTCTCTGAACCGCAGCTTTTTAAGGCTGTGTCTTCATATAACATGCACACTCAATAATATATATATTTTTTTTACTTATTTCACGCTTTATGAAGGACTCTTAATTTGACATTGAGCGTAGCAGTGTCAAAATAAGAGTCCTTCATAAAGAGTGAAATGCATACATAAGAAAAGCAATATAATCTTATTTAAGTAAATATTTTATGTTAAAGGCTGTCATCAAACATCAGTCAATACAACAACTTGCATCAGACACAAATCTGATCTATTTCACTGTAAAAAAATGACACAGATATGTACTTGGTAAAAATATTACACAAAATACATAATATAAGTACTTTAAATAGATGAGGTACTTTCACTTGATTTTTCATGGAATATTACGTTAAAAATAAGCTTTAAAGTCACATAATTAACTTTAAAACAATCAAGAAGAAATACTAATTGGAGCTTTGGAGTTAACTTGTTCTTTTATAACTTCAGTTGAACATTTATTATTGTTTACAACATATATCTTTCATTTGATTGTAAAGCCCATAAAATAGCACTTTTTCACAAAATGTCTCTCCTGGTGCTGTGGCATGCAAAGCATCTAAATTCACTGCTCGGTTATTAAAATTAACTAAAAAAAATGATGTCGTCCCACCACAAAACACAAGTTAAAGTGGGTTGAACATGAGAAAATCAAGTTGAATTCAATCAATAATTTGTGCATTAAGAATTCCAAGATTTTTCTATTCTTTTAACTTAAATTTTGGTTAAAAAAAACAAGAACCCAATTAATTGTATGAAGTAAAGTTTACTCGATTAATTAAATGAAATCTACTACGACCCAGAATCATTTTTACAGTGTTTTTATAAATATCCACTGGCCACGTTGTTTTAGAAAACCTCCAGCACAGTTTTGTTGTTTCTGATATTATTCTGGTGTCCGTCCTGCAGGGCTTCTTTCTGACCGTGTCTCCTGAATCGATTCTTAAAGTGTCCAAACACGCGTCCGATAACAACAAGATCTTCGGTCTGAACCTCTCTGCACCCTTCATCAGTCAGTTCTTTAAAGAGCCGCTGATGAAAGTCATGCCGTACGTGGACATCATCTTTGGGAATGAAACGGTCAGTCTGCACCGAATGACACGAGACGCGTCTGATGTTGAATGATCTGTAACTGTTGTAAGATCATATGTGTGGTGTTTTGCAGGAGGCGGCTACATTTGCAAAGGAGCAAGGCTTTGAGGTGAGTAAACATGGCTAACGTAAAGATAAAATCTATAGTGTTCTAAACAGTCCCATATTGGCTGTAAATTCCCTCTCATCTGTGATGTTCTCTCCATCCATGTCTCCCGCAGACAGATGATATCGCAGAGATCGCTCACAAGGTTCAGTCTCTGCCCAAAGTGAATAAGAACAGGCAGAGGATTGTGGTCTTTACTCAGGGCAGAGAAGACACTGTGGCCACTGTGGGTATGTGGTTTTATATTGTAATGTTTTCTTAACCGTAAGTCAGTACCTTTAATGTCCGTGTTTTCTCACGGATGTGAACACAACACTATAATCTATCGTACTGTTGTCATCTACAAAAATGATTTATGTAGTCTCAACACAAAATAAATAAGTAAACTTAATTTGACCGATTTAAATTGGTTTAACATAATAACATTGAATATGATTTACTTAAAAATGTGTCAGAATAAAATTACTCAAACAAAATAATTAAAATCTTAAAATTAGTAGATTTCATTCCCAAGAATTTTACGATATTTCCAAAAATTTTTTTTTATTAAAAACAGGAACATAATTATATATAAGTATAGTATATTTTAATAATTTATTTTCATCAAATCTACTAAGGCACATAATCATTTATTTTCAGTGTATATGTGTCAACAAGAGGTTTCATGTGTTTAACTTTGTTGTTTTAGGTGATCGAGTGAAAATGTTTCCTGTTTTAGACATTGACCAGAATGATATTGTCGATACTAACGGTGCCGGTGATGCGTTTGTTGGAGGTAAAATGATTCTTGTGTGTGAAACCGCTCTGCTTCTGTTGATATAATAATAAATCAGATTGAGATTAAATTTATGTGTTGTATTTTTCTATTGAACAAAGGTTTCCTGTCTGAGTTGGTTCAAGAGAAGTCTCTGGAGGATTGTATCCGTGCAGGACACTACGCCGCCCATGTCATCATCCGGCGAGCTGGCTGCACCTTTCCAGAAAAACCTGATTTCCACTAACTCCAATCCTCCATCGTTCCATCTCATTCTTTCGGATATTCCAGCAACACAATCTGCAGTCTCTGCACTTGTTTACAGATGTTTATTGTTAAACGGGCATTTATAAGGATTACCGCAAACACTCCAGTGAGGTCATGTGAAATAATAAAACCAGCGTTGTCTTTTAAACTACATTTAATTTCTGCATATATATAATCTATTAAAGATCCATTTTGTCCTTAAAAAGTGCATTTATATATCTCAAAAGTGATAGATATTGAATTAACTTAATAGGATTATTTAATGGATTTTTGTCTTTCAGGTCTGAGTTGTTTTGAAAAGCCAAATCATATCTTAAACGCACAATGTTTAAATTTGCAGAAGCTGTTTCAGATGTGGAGATTTCTCTGCGAGTCTCTGGAATGTAACCGGTCGACTGACTGTGATCTTTACTTTAATAAAAAGATTTTATTGTTCCAAGGTGCTTTATCTCTGTCTGAAGTTATTATGTACTCATGCAGATGCATATATTGCTTTGACTTGCCAGATTTTCATCTGATGTCAAGCCAGCAGTGATGAATTCTTTTTAAGGTTTTTATTAGGTGTTATTGTCTTCGCAGCATGAATACGTTTTCACAAGACTTTTCAATATGTTGAGTAAATAATAGAATAAAAATGTCCTGTTTGCTCCACAGTATACTTTTACAGTACACATTATAATAACGATAATAATCTTTACAAAAGAGTACGTTATGATGTGTTTAAGTCAACATGAAACAGAATTTCTGAAGTAAACTGGCTATTCAACAAGAGACATTCTGATTCTTTCCGTCGAGATTTGATTGGATAGCGAGCAGCGTTGGTTTCTATATGAGGGCTTTGAGACATCAGATAAAGGTTTTGCTGAAGACTCTTCAAAGAAATCTCGTGTTGTGTTTCATTGGAAGAGATTCCAGCACAAAGCTTTGGAAGATCGTAGTGTAGAGGTGAGAACATAATGATGGTTGAAGTGTTCCTTTACATGTCTTGAGTTTGTTGTGTGTTTTGAGCTCTTCTTTGTTCCAGAAGTGAGATGTCCAGTTCTCGCAGCTGTTTCAGGAAGCCCCAGTTAGGAATGATGCGTCTGCGGCGTTTGACGTGATCAATGGCGTCTACCACCGTCATGTTCTCATGGATCATCAGGTAAGACAGAAAAAGTGTAGCAGAGCGACTGCGGCCCATCACACAATGAATGAGCATCTTATCTAGAGAAATAAAACAACAAAATCAATCTCTGCCTATTATCAATTAGACTATTCAAGCCTAAACTTAAATGAAATATGCCACGCGCACAGGATGTTGAACTAGAATTTGGTTTAAATGGACAGGAAGAATTTATTGAATCTGTTTACTTTAATACATTAATCGAATGATTAAATTTATGATTATGAGGAATTTTATGAGTGAAAAGACTATCCATTTATTCACTGAAATGAGTATGTTATTTCTATAAACCAAACCGACATTGTTATGTTGCCTTTTTATTTTTATGTTTCACAACCATCAAATTGTATATTTATATAAGTTAATATTAGAGCCTTACATGTTGACATGTTTAACATAATAAATGTCCATGTACTGTGTATTAATATATAAACACACATACACATCATTTAAGAAAAATAAATCTAAAAATTTAAAACATGTACATATAATTTAACTGAATAGAAATAATAAACAAATACATCAAAACATTTCCTAAATATGTGTACCTGTATGTGTTTATAAATAAAAAAGAATATCCACAGTCGACAGAAATATATTATTTAAACACAATCTTTTATTCTGGATGCGATAAATCGTATCGTGATTAAACATTTGACAGCCCTAGTTAATGTATAATAAAAATAGGTGGAATTTCAAACATTCATTATTAGTGTAATGTAATGTTTATGGAATAAAATGTGTGTGAAAAACACGTTCAGGTAATTCATACTGAAATGTAATTCGTACATTATGTAAGAGATAATCCACGGCTAGCCGTGCGTTAAAGGATTTTAATGCACGGCATGGAGGCCAAGAAGCACGACATTTAAACGGCACACCTTCCAGCCAATCAGAATCCAGTATTCAAACAGACCATGGTATAAATTAGCATAATTTACTTGAATTGCATTCCATTTTAATTTCAGGTTTTGAATGGTAAATCTCAGTCTTACTCTGAGGGTTCGCGAGCGTCTGATGGATATGTTCTGCAGTGGTACAGAAGTACTGGCTGAGGTTAAAGGTAGTGGTATCTTCTGCTGTGATACCGTAGTAATCCACATTCATGTCTTTGTAGTATTCTGGCCCTGTATCGACGCTGTTCCACTCGCCCTCAGCAGCGTTCAGTACGTGTGTGATGCCCAGAGTCTTCAGCTTGTGTCGGTCTCTTGCTGTCTCTCTGCATGAAAACACCACAGCTTAAACTCTCTGTGAGCAAAGAGGATCTGAAGTGAAAGCACTGATATTCATTTTCTTCACTGCCTTCACTTAGCTCTCATAATCTCCCGAAGGACTTGTTGCTTGTCTACATTATGTCTCGTTCTTGAACTTACTCGTTTCCTATGTAAACGTTGGGCCAGACCTCATTGACGTGTGTGTAGGCCACGCTGCCGTGTGTGAGATGTTTCTCAAGCTCGTAGCCGTTTGGAGTGAAATATTCCTCTTGGGAAGCCTCAGTCTTCCCTTGAGACGTCATCTTCAACCAGACTGAATACAGAAGGATTCATTTTCAACTCAAGTCAACTGCTTTGGTCTGACAGTGGGCCGGGGCTGGGTGTTAAATTCTGGGTTATTTATAGAGTTCACCTTCTGTCATACAGTACACACTTTCAATACAGAAGTCTGAACCCCAACACACCACACACACACACTTCTCAGCATTAGAATGATCAAACAGGTGTGTAAAACCAAACTAAACCTGAATGAATCGAGAACTAAATCCATCTTAAAGTGACTGAACATCCAGTAGGAATGTAGAGTTTCTGTCAATAGATTTTATTTATAACATATATACATATATATTCTTATACAGTATATAATTCATTATAATCTTTCATATATAATACATTGTGTTACAGTGATGCATCCATCCGTCTGTTTCTCTGCAGGGCGAGGGTGGAGTCCAGCTGACGGAGCTGCTGAAGGAATCCAGCGTTGGGTAAAATGTTTCGACGTGCGGAAACCATGTTTATGGCTTCAGACAGAGTAAGTCTTTGTTGAATCATCAGATACGCCAACACCAGAGCTGCTGATCGACTCACGCCTCGAGCGCAATGAACCAGAACCTTTCCATCTGAAACACAAACATCGCCACATTCACACACCACGATTCTCAAAAGTGAGAATTCTTTCAGTATTTATTCTCCCTCACGTCATGTCAAACCTGTGTGAGTTTCTTTCTTCTGCAGAACACAAAAGAAGATATTTCGAAGAATGTTGAGAACCCAAAAACATTGAACCCCATTGACTTCCAATGTGTGAACACAAGAGACATTTATCACAATATCTTCTTTTGTGTTCCACTGTAAAAGAGAGTCACAAACAATAAGTGAAATGAGATTGAATTGTAGTGCGTGGTGTCTTACGTTGCTGGTTTAAAGCGTCATGAATAAAAGTGGCTGTAGGGTAGAAAAATGGCGTCATGTCAAAGTGTCTGCTGTCTGACGCCTCCACACCGTAGTACTGTATGTTGGTGTTTGAATAGAAGTCCGCTCCGGTGTCGATGTGATGTGGTCCATGTGCAGCGTTGATGATGTGAGAGATCCCGAAACTCTGCAGCAGCGTCTTCTCTCTCGCCGTTGCCCTGATGAGAGTTCATTCTCACTCTTTATCTTGTGTGTGTGTGTTTACTGTATATAAGACACCTCTCACATCGCTTAAAAACCTTTTCTTTCGGTGTTAAAGTGTCAGTGGACACTTCATATTTCATGTAAGAGTTCATCTGTGTAATACGTACGCGTCACTGATGTAGATGTTGGGCCAGACCTCATTACAGGCCCCTGAGGGTCGCCGGTTCTTTAACAGCAGGGTCAGAAGGTCACACATGGGCGGAGTCTCATATCCAACATCCTGTTTCTCAACTTCCTGTGTGCTCATTCTTAAAGGCGTCACATCGGGAGAAATCTACATACAGAGAAGTTTAAACCTAATCGAGCTTAAGCTGAGAACTTACGTTGTGTCTATCTGAATGCCTTGATTTTTCTCCTGTCAGGTCACCTGGTGTACAGCAGCGTGTGTGTGCGTAATGTAATTGTGCGGTAGAGCAAGACATATGGGTCACTATTTTGGTCTGTTGGTAAATATAGACGAGCGAGGGAGAGAGAACTCTGTACTCTACTCTTGTAACTCTTACTCTGATAATTTTACAAAACTGTAAACCTGTTTGTCTAACACTGGATTCCTGAAACAACAGCATTGTATAAAGGCACAATTCTTTTAAAACCTCATCAGATTTTAACAGCTTCTTTCACACAGAAAAATATCAAACATACTTCTAATAACAACTGAATGTGAGTGACAATAATGTGTATTCACGTCCGTCTTGGCCTTTAAATTAAATCAACTGTTTTCAATCCAGATCTTGATTTAAGAGTAGTGTGCAACATCTTATGCAAAGACTGACCACCGACATTTCTCAAAATATCTTGAGTATTTATTCATTCTTTTTTTGTATTTTTCATCCACAAATTACATTCCGTATGTGTTTTAATCAGGTGCATTTTAAGTTATTTCTGAACCGTGTATTTTGTCAAAAATGTTTTATGATATCTGCGCTATTTCTGAGTAATTATAAATGTGTGACGGTCAGACAGCAGCGCTCCGGAGTAGTTTCTGGTCCAGTTCTCGGAGTTGCTCCATGAATCCAGAGTTTGGACAGATGTTTCTGTGTTCAGCGACTGCTTTGATGGCTTCCACCAGCGTCATGTCTTCATGAACCATCAGATACGCTAATACAAGAGTTGAAGAGCGACTCAAACCCATGGCACAGTGCACGAGCACCTTACCTGTACAGGTGAAAACAACATGAACATCTTACCATTCAGATTAAGATGACCAAAGTGTGTTTTCTCTCCTCACCTCCAGGGGTGCTCGCGGCACTCTTGATAAACTTTGCAGCCGAGTAGAAGAACGGACTGAGGTCAAAAGAGGTCATATCAAACGCCTCCACCCCGTGATATGTGATGTTGGTGTCTCTGTAATAACTGACCCCTGTGTTTACATTGAACTTCCCGTGAGCTGCGTTCAACACGTGTGTGATTTTAAGAGATTGTAGCAAACGCTTGTTCTTCGCCGCGTGCCTGAAAAACATCCAACAACACAAAAACACACAAGTTGTGTCTCAGATGTTTCTCCTGAGAAACCGAGGAGAAATCTCACAAGTGAGTTTGAGAAGAGACGTCAACATTGTGTCAAACTGAGCTCAGATTTGTCTCGTCTGCAATCAAAAGTCAATATTATTGAAGATCTTAATATGAACTCAAACATTTCTCATCACATTTACTCAAACCCAGATTATTTGACCTACAGTCTACATTCATTTACACCTTCATCCGTTTCAACATTGACTCCGTTAGGTTCTGTCCATGTTTTGCATTGGATTTTCCTCACATGTCTCCGATGTAGATTCCCGGTCTGACCTCGTCCAGGTGACTGCTGCTTCCAGGTTTGATCCACAGTAATCTCTGAAGCTCAGATGCAGGAGGGGTCTTGTATCCGTCCTCAGTACAGCCCAGAAAACTGCTGCTCCGGGGCATTTCTGACTCCACCTGTCGGATCAGAACGTCACTGAGGATGAGTAACGACCACTTGTGTCATATCGCAGTAGATCGACATTTTAATGACAGTTTTTATGGATAGAAATGATGTTAGTTATCTTGAGAATATTCTTTTTGTTCTTGAAGAAAGTTTCTACTGTCTTTTGTAATGGTTTTATTAATACATGCAATGTTCGTTGGTGATGTCATCCTTCAGGAAGTGACATCATTTTTGGTGTGTATATATTATTGACTAATTGAAAGCTAAGAATTGTGCCCTGTGTCCTGTTTCTAAAGATGGTTAAAATGAGCTAACATCAGTTAATATTTCCACCCATATTATATTATAATTAGCCTAGTGTCTGAGTTCGACCAATTCATAATCCTAAAACACCTGTATATTCTGTTATAGAAGTGATTCCTTAAACAACTTTTTAATCATTTGTTTTTAAGTTACATTGAAGTAAATTGATGATGTTCAACGGTTTCAAAGTGACAAGATAAACAAACGTTACTGCGCATGCTCGCGTTCGTGGACTTCCGGTACACATTCACAAATAAAAGAATGGCTGTTGATTATTTCTTATAAAAAGCAAAAGAAACTAAGAAGAACCAAAACTTGTCTCTCCAATATGTTGAATTTAGACTGCGATTATGCGATACCAGCTAAACCGCTAGATGTCAATGTACCAAACGGTTTTGTTTAAATGCGACCGAACTACAGGACCCGTTCCACACATTGTTTATTTAATAGAATGAACACACAACACAATTCTACAAACCATTTATTTTATACACAATTATTATACAATAAAATAATTAATTAATATTAACATAAATCAAATAAAATTAGTTATATTATAAGACACTAGCAAATACAGACCGGAAGTTAACTGCAGTCCCAGCGCGCGCGTTCTAGTTGTCAATAAAAAATGCTAGAGAAATAGTTATTTTATGGTTATATAAATAGCTATATTAATATATAGTTATTGCACATTGTAAATATTTTTTTAACCCACACCGTTATTAGTGTTGGTGTAACTAGTTACTAAGTAATTAGTTGCTGTAATTTAATTACTTTTCCCTTGAAAAAGTAAAGTAAGGGATTACTCTTATTTTCTGTAATTTAATCACAGTTACTTCTGATGTAATTAAACTAAATACTTTGTGTAATATATGCGTGTGCAATAGTGGAATTGACATTAAAATGTCAAAAAAGTCTAACTTTAAAATCCGAGCTTTAATATAGTTCTCACATTTGTTTACTTTGGTCAGTTAATAATACTACTTTATGAAGTTTAATATGATTTATTTGAATGAATTAAAAGAGCCATTTCATGTCCATCCTTGAATCACTTAACTAATCAAGGTGGATGTGGGATATAGAAAGTCATCAGTAATAAGTAACTAAACACTTTTTGGAGAGAGTCATTTGTTACTGTTGAATATGTAATTAGTAACTAGTAATGAATGACTTACCCAACACTAGTTATTAATGCATATGCAGCAAACGTTATACTTTGATACTTTTAGTAATAAAGCATATCAACTTCATCAAAACACAGTTATACACATAACTATATATAAATCCCTCTCAACACAAACACAATGAAAGAAACGTCAGCGAACAGACTCACTGTGTGTTGAGAAACAGATCGCCAGCGTTTGTGTGTGGCTTTCAGACACTGAACTGGCAACTTTATCTATTTTAAAATATAATTCACAGATATGTAGAGAGTGTTAGCCGTCTTATAGGAGAAGACAATGAGACGATAATGTCTGTAGTTTACAGTGATTATAACTGATAAACTTGTTTTCTGACGTGTTGAAGCCCTTAACTGTGTCTGAGTCACGGCGTCTTAAATTAGATGACCTCATTCCCACAAGACCATGATAAAAATACATCACCTCATTTTACTCTTCATATGCTCCTAAGCGAGAGAATTGACGTCTATACACTTTACCCTGTTATATTAATACACGTATTTAATCTGCTTTTGTATTATTATTTTTATTTTGCATGCTTTCCAGGGTTAGTTTAATAAGTTAATAACAAAAACACCTCACATTCTTAGGCTTTATTTTCCTGCTCGTCACCATCAAACATATTTCAGATGGATTACATTCTGTCCTCTACATGTTTAACATCTTTCAGAAGTATCACATTACAGAATTGAAACGTTTGTTCGTATCATTGAAGAGACTCATAATGTAAATTTAAACATTTATTTTCAACTTTCACATTTTGTGACATATCATTTAGTGTCATAAACATGTACACACGTCTACATTGATTCTTTGGTCCATATTTGTTGTTTTGTGTTGTGTCCAGTGTTAAGCTGTACAGAGGTAGTGTGTTGTGTGTCGTGTGTCTGTTTATGTGTATTGAGTGTGAGGTGATAGACGGTTCTCAAAGAGTGTGTGATCGTTAAACTACCCTTCTAGGATGCATAAAGTTATGCTTTTTGTCTCACATTTGTTCACTGAGAGATTTCTATACTTCTATCTTAAATCTTAAAACAAGTTATACCATGGTTTGTTTGAATTCTCCATTCTGATTGGCTGGAGGGTGTGCATTAAAACCCTTTAACCCATGGGTAGCTCCAGTCAGTTTGATTACATTTGAAATTACCTTACAAAGTAACTGCCATTTTCACCTGTTTGATCTCAAATGACACTGTAAACATCAATAAAAGCTTTAACTTGGCAAATGACCATGGTATAAGTGGGATAATCCACAGCCAGCCGTGCGATATATGCTAAAGTGGCACAGAATCTTTTGTCCCAACCCGATGTGAAGAGTGAACGGAGGCTGCATCCACACAGAAATCTCATTGGTCCATATATCATGACTGTCTATTAAATATAATAATCCTTTAAAGCAGGAGGATTATTGTCATCATGTGATCTGTTGGGGATTCTTCACAGCAGGACGCACGTTCTGTGTTTTCTCTTCCTCTGTAGGTCCATGTCCAGCAGCAATGCCAGAAAGTTTTTGTTGGGATATATGGCCCGTTTCTGAATGACGCGCTTTATGGCCTTGTTTAGAGGCATGTCGTGATAGAGCATCAGATACGCCAGCACCAGCGTCGAGGAGCGGCTCATTCCCATGATGCAATGCACCAGAACTTTCCCTGCAAGATGAAGAGAGATATTAGAACAGACATCATGGTCGTCAATGATGAAAACAGCCCCCACAATTCTTTGCAAGTTTTCATTAGTAAAGTAAAGGGTTATTTTTAGACTTTGGAATTAAGCGATTTTTCATTTGCACTCCCTTTAATCTCATTGATGTCTTGGAATTAAAATCTGATTGGTTTTATGACCATACATGACATTACGCTCGTGATTTAAATGTTTTGAAACACATTGCATGCATTGTGGATGTTTTGTGTGTAAAGGTCTTACCATCAGGAGCGTGAAGAGCTTTGTGAATGAAATCTGCTGCCGGCTTGAAGTAAACGTCTAAATCAAAGTGTGTGGAGTCATCAGCCGGGATACCGCAGTAAACAACACTGGTACCGTAGTAGTTTTTGTCCCCGATGCTTCCTCTTTTGGAGTGAGCAGCATTCAGAATATGAGTGATGCCAAGTTTCTGCAGGGCACTTCTGTTCTGAGCGATTCCTCTGATGAGACATATCAAGTCATTTCAGAAAACACTGCGGTGATGCACATCACATCTCCTCATCCTTCCGGCCGCACGTCTCCATTCTGACACGTTCATCATCCAATCATTTACCTTAAGACCAAATAAAGTCACACCCTACATTTCTTCTCATGGAATTCCCATTTCATTCAGAAATATGTCAATATTGGTGGTGATATCATAAGCATAATCTTCACATACAACAAACCCATAAGATGAAGTCATCTGAAAGAAGACTCAAATATAAAACAGTTTAAATGAAAGTTACACACTGTGTTGTCACGATACAGTAGATTTAAAAGCATTATCAACAGCAGCTGACAAGCAGTTTCTACTCACACGTTGCTGATGTAAATGTTTGGCCAGACCTCATCGATTTGGTGCAGACCTAACTTACACGAGTCCAGAACTTTCTGCAGGTCTTTCACTGACAGATACTCTTTCCTGCTGTTTTTACAGGCCATCGTTTCTTCCCAGAACTACCAGCCAAATAGATGAAGAGTGTTTGTAATGACACGGCTCGCCGGACTCGTCTCTGTCGAACTGATCCCCTCAACAGCTGTTTCATTCCTCTCTTACCCAATTTAGTGCCTCAGCGTACAGATAGTCTTACACACACACTGGTTTCTGTGTTTTATGGGGACACTCCATTGATTTCATATCAGGCTTATGATATATTCTACACCCTAAGCCTGCCCCAACACCTAAACCCTATAATCACACAAACCTTTCTGCAGCTTTTAATTTTCAATCAATTCCATTCTGTATGATTTATGAGCTGTTTTCCCTCATGAGGACCTAAAAATGTCCCCACAAGGTCAAAATTGACTGTGTTACTATCTTTGTGTGGACAGTAGTTCCCCGCACATACACACACACACAGGTGACCTGTTCTGATAACCTCATTATCTGATGTGTATACAGAAGGTCTGTAATAAGAAAAAAATTCTCATTTTTTTTATTTTAGACATCGAAGAGATTAAATGGAGAGCAAATGGAAACTTTGGCTTAAGTCTCCTCTTTGTCTCAGATATTCCTCCAGAGAAAAAGAAAAAAGGAGTCACAAATGTGTCCGTCATTGCAGTTTCAGAAGAGACGTCCACATTGTGTCCAACTGATCTCAGATTTGTCAAGTCTGCATTCAAAAGTCAATATGATTGAAAATCTTAAACATTTCTCATCAAATTTATCCAAATCCAGATGATTTCACCTCTCCACATTCATTTTACACCTCCAGACTCTTCATGTGAGCAATTTTAGGAAGAACACCCGAGACTAAATTGATACCTAAATCAAAAGCATGAAACTTCTCTGAGCTGTGACTGATCAACAATGCTCATTGGGAGCTGCATCACGAAACTGTTTGATTCCACCATCACTTCACACGGCACAGCGTCGCATCAAGAGCCCGTAGCTGTTTGAGAAAGCCCCGGTTTGGGAAAATCCAGCGATGTTGTTTGATGATTTTCACAGCGTCCAGTAAAGAAAAGTGCTGATGGATCATGAGATAGGCCAGAACCAGAGAAGCGGAGCGACTCACACCTACGGCACAGTGAACCAAAATCCGTGCTGAAGCAAAAGAGAATTCTGGTTAATGGCAGGACTTCTGCTCTCGCTGTTAGATATTTTGTCTTGTCTGTTTCATTTGTAGAACATCTAAATGCAACATGTATATTGTGTTAGATTAAATAAACAGGTCGGTCGTGGCGGCATTTACCCCCCAAACAGTTGAGGACCTCCTGAATATGATCAGCACAAGGCTGGAAATAAACAGACAAGTTGAATGCTGGTGAGTCGTCTGCTGGGACTCCGTAATACTCGACCGCTGATCCGTAAAACTCACGGCTGCCCTGGGAGTGGATCTTTCCATGGGCTGCGTTCAGGACGTGAGTGATGCCCAGCTTCCACAGAACGAACCGGTCATTGGCTACACACCTGAAGATCATAAACATGCAACTGTTAAAACGTCCAGTGACCCCTGAGAGCCAGCAGATTTCTGGGTTTATTTATGATGCCCATAAAGTGTCTTCATCTACAGAAGGAGTAAAGATTTTCTCTCTAGAAGAGTCCTCACCCCAGGCTAAAATACGGCTGCTGAGAGATTGAACCAGAAAAAGGATTGTTTACATTCACATATTCAATAAGATCACATTGGCAATTCAAATATCACACAGAGAGATTATGGCCGTGTTTTAAAACCTAATGAGCGAAATATAGAAAAAGTGCTCGGGGCATTTTAGGCACGTTTGAAAGCATCTAACAATGCACACTAAGTAGGCTGCTTATAGGTTTGGAAACACACTCACATGTCACCCAGGAACAGGTTGGGCCAAACTTCATCCACGTGATTTCCACTTCTCTTCCCTCCATACAGTAACTTCTCCAGGTCTTTAATGGGGGGCGTTTCATGATGGGAATCATCCATTACACATGTGCAGTCTCACCATGGGTCTCTGTGTGTGATGTGACTCTTTCTCTCTTTTTTCTCTCTCTCTCTATCAGCAGCCTTACGTTCTCTCTGTGTTAAGATGTGCATGTCATATCTGCTGTTGTCCAAGATAAAGTGATGTTTAAAGTGACAGGAGCAGGTGCAGGCGGTAATCTAAAATTAAACCAGCTTCTCCCGGTCAGAAGTGGGAAATGCAAAAGAGAAAATAATAACATTCATCTGGTTCTACGGATATGTGACACACCGTAACTTTGAAATGAGGATTTTTTACCAAACAGGCTTTAGGCCTAATGTCTTTTAACTTTCTTGATGAAAAAACAACTCTTAACTCTAATGGATTTAATAATGATAATAGAAGTGATACTGGTCTTAATGGAAACTATAATGGTCCCTGTTGGTAATGGGTTCTGGTGGTCTGGAGGATGGAAACCGAGAGCATTAAACTTCATTAATCACCGATCCCTTGTATTTCCTAAATGTATTTTAATTCTGTACATTTATTTCATTTATTTTAATACGGTTGTTTATCTTGACTCAATTGATTAAGTTAATTAAATTCTATATGCTAGCGAAGATTTAAATTACAAACTTATCAAAACGTATTATTCATTATATTTATTGAAAAGACTAAATCATTAATGGATATCTACAATCGATTAAGTGGATTTATCTGACGAAGCGGATGATGGCGTAACTCAACACGTTCACCAGCAGGCGTCGCTGTTTGCACAGCAGCGGAAGTGACGTGTGCGCAGTGTTTAGTTCACACACGCGCACACACAGGCAGGCGCGCACTCGTACCGCTCTCATCTGAACCGTGCGCCTCCAGCTGGCTCAACGCGAGATGATTTACCCCAAATGTCCCGACAGAGTGTCATCTGTGGAGGTTTATCGCGGTGTGTCGTGAAGAATCTGATGTTTCGTGTAAGTGACGCTAACGGTCTGTCAGCTAGCATGCTAACACACATTAGTCTGAAGTATTAGCACAACACTACCACGATACTAACAGAGTGACGAGCTTTTATTTTGTGTCTTTTTCCTCAGTTTTGTCATGACGCTGTTGGTTTATGTGTGAAATGGCGTGTGTCTGTTTAGACACATTACTGTAGTGACTCATTGTCAGTGTGTTTTATTGTTCATGTATTGTGTTCTGTTCACTACATAGTTTTCTGTTTACCTAAACCGTCTTTTTGAGACGCGGACAGTGATATTCTGATCCAAAGTTTGCTTTATCTTTATGAGCTCTTCTGTATTAGGTATTATAACGAACTATGACACATGACATGAAGTACTTTAGTAACGGGGTCAGATTTCTTATCAGACGTAAGAAATAACAGATAATGTGGTCCTAGGGTGTGACCGAAAGTGGGTGTGGCCTCGATGGGCGTGGCTTTGGTAATCTTAAAGCTGTGTTGAGTTCTTTCTTATTGCTGTTTTTTTGTATATGAAATATTTAAAGAATTTGTGCATTGTTAGATATGCCCATCCCGAACAGTGTTGGGTGTAACAGTTACTAAGTAATTAGCTACAGTAATTTAATTACTTTTCCCTTGAAAAAGTCAAGTAAGGATTACTCTTTTTTCCTGTAATTTACACAATAGCGGAATTGACATAAAAATTCAAAGTCTAACTTTAAAATGCAGGGTTTAATGGATCCAATCCTTCTCACATTTGTAATACTTTGTGTAGTTTTATATTATTTATTTGATTGAAATAAAAGAGCCGTTTTATGTCTATCCTGGAAATAGGATATGCGTAGAAAGTCATTGGTAATAAGTTATTAAATACTTTTTGGAGAGTAAATCGAACAGTAATCTAATTACACTTTTGAATATGTAATAAGTAACTAGAAATGAATTACTTTTTCAGAGTGACTTACACAACACTGATCCCAAGTGACGACAGTTATGTGTTTTCATGTTCTTTGAGTTTTTTATTCTTTTAAATCAACTTTTCCTTTCATGTTCCACTAAAGAAAACAGCATTCAGGTATAGAATTATCCATGTGCAACTATTCCTTAAGATATCCTGATTTTTACGTTATAAAGAGAAATCCTGGAAACCGTTTTTTGTGATTCACTTTGGTAAAAAATCCCATTTCCATAGGATTTGTCAGTCTTTGTTTGGGACATTTTCCTCTTTTCCATATACGTGTCTGAAGCTGTATATGTCAGGCTGTACTGACAGAATTAATATCAGTGACCCAACAGCTCCGATATGATGAACCTTGTTAAACTAATAACTTGATAAGATGTGCGTGGAACTTTGCACTGGACTTTAACATTTTGATGTTAGATTCAGTGGAAGTCGTTTTCTAACATTTGCATACCTTGTTTACTATTTATTTGCTTGAAATTTGCAAAGTGAAGTCTGCTGCCTTTCGTCGTGGGATTTCACACGCATCTGTTGAATTGCTTTTATTCCCAGCAGTCTAAAGCTTCGTTTTGTTCTGGAGCTCACAGCAACGTCAAGTTCAGCTTTGACACGACTCTTGCTTTCTGTCGGAGGAAACGCATTTGTTTGATTTAAAATTTGTGTTTTCTGCTCTCAGGAGACGACAGGTACGGTACGTTGTGTGACACAGACATCATCTGCTGTGGTTGTTGTGTGACTGTCGTCTCTGCTGTGATGCATCCGTGTGTATGTGTTGAGTTGTCTGTTTTAGCAGGAAAAGAGGATCTTTCCCAACATCTTTAACTGACTGATGCAGCACAAACGTCTTCGCTTGTGAGTCGTCAGCAGAATTTCTGTTTCTCTTCCAGTTGTGTAAAACAGTCTCGACCGTTAGATGAGGAAATCTGGCACAGTTTCTGTTTCTCTTAAGGGAATTAATGCTCCACCAGAGAAAATGTTTTCTGAGAGCGTATGAAGATGACTTTTTTAAACACCCAAGCGTCTGCCATTTATAATGCTGCATTTTTGTTTAATAGAATCTTTAAATATTGTGAACAAACACTTAATGTTTGTGCACTAAACCAGCCTTCACTGAGCATTACAAGAGATTGCTCAAGTTGGACGGTGTCTGTGTTTATGATCATTTCTTCTGTTGATTTGTGTAAGCTGATTTGCCTTCGTCTGGTTCAGAATTCAGCTTGTAAACACCGGCAACATTATACAGAGAAGTCAAATGAAAGATTCAAAAAATTTTAAAAAAGTGAACGCTATATTTTTCATTCTGAACGCAGATGTCAATGCTATTTCCATCGGTAGCTGCTGCGTTCTGCCTGCGGTCGTGTTCTGTGGTTTGATCTCTTTCATATTAGAGGCGCTTTCTCACTTGTGCTGCTGTCAGTGCAAACAGACAACGCTTCACTCAGATTGATTCTTAATGAATGAGTTGATTCTCTGCCAAAAACTCTCTTAAAGCTCACGCGGACAACCACAGTCTGAAATCCTCACTACATCAAATCCATGCCATTAACGTGGCTTACATGACCAGTTTATCAACATGCATGCGGGTGCACAGCTGTCATACATTTATGCATTTTATCCAAAGCGACTTACATTGCATTATACTACACATTTGTTTGCAAGTGTGTCCAATCCCTGGGATCGAACCCATGAGCTTGGCGTTGCTTGCGCCGTGCTCAAAGCTTACAGCATATGGATCTAATAAGAAGTAAATGTCATGTCTTGATGATGATGTTCTGTGTTCTCCACAGTTCCTGTGAGAGCGAGCGATAGACACAGAGATGTCTGGCGGCGGTGGGCAGCTCAGCGTGAGACAGTGGACCCCTAAACACGTGGGCCGCTGGCTGCGCGAGGAGGGCTTCTGCGATTACGTGGACCTGCTGTGTAACAAACACCGTCTGGATGGAACCAGCCTGCTGACGCTGAGCGAGTATGACCTGCGCTCTCCTCCGCTGGAGCTCAAGGTGCTGGGCGACATCAAGCGGCTGATGGTTTCTCTCCGCAAGCTGCAGAAACAAAACCCTGATGTGTTAGAAGAACTCGGGCTGTCTTACGACGGACACTCGCCTCAGAACAGCTCAGGTGCTTCATAACATCATGCAAAGGTATTTTCAAAACTTATTCCTAATTAAGATCTTAACTTTTTTTATGTTTGTGTTCGTATATTTGATTGTGCGCAGGTGCACCGGACTGGTTGTGTAACGGTGACTCCACGCGTGACTGTGACGCTGTGCTGGACACTCTGAGCGGCGACCATCATCCCCAGTACAACAATGGAAAGTACAAGCAGCAGACGCGACGACTGGACCCGGAGTACTGGAAGACCATCATCAGCTCCGTCTACGTGGTCTTTGTCTTCGGCTTCACGTCATTTGTCATGGTGATCGTGCATGAGCGTGTGCCGGACATGAGGACGTACCCCCCGCTGCCCGACATCTTTCTGGACAGGTGACTTTCTGCTTGATTTCAGTCATTTAGCAGACGCTTGTTCTACGGTGATAGACAGCGGCTGTGTCTCGATCAGCTCCCTTGTTCAGTAGTCAGGGCACTGATCATGGAGTCAGCCATTTTAAGGGCTGTCTCAGTCGCCAAATCCGTCCAGTGCACTAAAACATTCGTTCCCTACAAATTCCCAAAATGCACCGCAAAAAAACAGGGAGCATCGGTTCTTTACCGGAAATCACGTGACAAGTTTTGAAGACGTTTAACCGAAATCGCAGGAGCCGACTCAATGAACTTCATGAAACACGATATCACTTTTGAAAAGACAAACGCTTACCTAGACGGTTAACAACACAAATGTTAAATTTACTAATCGACCAAATTTGTGCACTGATATGTAACAGAATAATGAAATTGTTTCTCAAATGTACTTCAACCAGTATTTCAAAAATGAAGTCAGAGATGTCGGTTTTGCCGGTGGTTGATTAATAGCGTGAAGTATCACAACGCGTGTGTCCCAATGAGAAGGGAGCCAGGGTCCTCACCAGTGCCGGACCCGTGTTCATCATATACTGATTCACAATCTCTGTAGCAAGGACGCTGATCCAGACACAGAGAGTGTGTTTGGCACAGGAACCTCATACTTCACTCAAGATTGTGGCCTCATGCACATCACACCTCTGTCGTTCTCTGACAACTCATTTAGCTTATTTTTTCACTTTCTGGCGTTTTAGATTCCTGACAAAAGCATAGGCTGTGCTCATTTTATAGATGACTGACAGCTGATGAGCGGGTCACAGCTGAAGATGAGCACAGAAATACATCAGACCAAACCTCCATCTGCTCGTCACAGTCTCTCTGTTTCTCTGACTGACCCTTTGCCTGGTTCTTGTGTCTCCAGTGTACCCAGAATCCCTTGGGCTTTTTCGATGGCAGAGGCCTGTGGTGTAATCTTGTGCTCTATTTGGCTGCTAGTGTTGCTTCTTCATAAACACAGGTAAAACACACACCCATGTACACTGTTTAAAGAAACTTGAACGTAAGATATATCAAATGTTGCACAGCTCCAGGTTACTCTAAGCATTTATATCTTAGTTTGAGACATCTGGTTTAACCAACGCTGTGAGTTTGGGGGGTACCGTCTCTTTGGTCGAGCAAAAAATACATTTTTTAACACCTCAAAATGGAACGTCACTTCCTCTGATGTGGTGTATTTGTCATGCAGTTAGCAGTGAAACCACAGAAACCAAACTTCAGCCCATCAAACACTTGTCTATTCCTGAACCACTTTCACATGTGTGTTTCAGGTCAATTCTGTTGAGACGGTTGTGTAATCTCATGGGGACGGTCTTTATGCTGCGTGTGTTACCATGTTCGTGACATCTCTGTCCGTGCCGGGTCAACACCTGCAGTGCACTGGAAAGGTACAGACGCATGCAAGAGTTAAATTACACGCAATACATTACAACAGTCAATTTCAGCTAAATTATCAGATCATTTTACATAAGGAGAATGTCAATATACTATTATTTGTGTATGTGAAATCATGAAATACACACACAGCATTAGCTTTGTACTGAAACCTATTGAGCTGCCATTGTCACATTTGAGTTTGTTTAAGACAACATTAGAATAGATTTTATGTAAAACAAAGTGCATACGCAAACGCAGTAATTATGTTGTAGCATAGCCAAAGGAAAACAAAAATCAAGTCCGAAAAGGAGTGGGGAGAAGCAAAAGCTTGTTAAATCCCCACCCCATTTTACAAATCCATATTGTTCTAGTTTACCTTGAGTCTGTTACATCTCTATCATTGTAATATATTCTTTATAAAATAATTAGTTTGCATGCATTTCCAAGGCAACTTATTCGTTTTTAAAACAGTCATACATTCAAGACTGAAGTTCACTCGATCACAGTGAAGAACAAAAGATGTCAAAAGATTATAAAGTTTTTGTCTGTCTGTGTTCATGTGTGTGTCTGTTGTGTGCGTGTTAGATATACGGTGGCATGTGGGCCAAGGTTCAGCGTGCGGTGGCCATATGGAGCGGGTTCGGGATGACCCTCACAGGAGTCCACACGTGTGGAGATTACATGTTCAGCGGACACACTGTCGTTCTTACCATGCTCAACTTCTTTGTCACGGAATGTTAGTACACACACACACACACAGGTGTCGGTGATATAGAGTTTGTTTCTGATGTGTTGTCTCTCTGTGTTTACAGACACGCCGCGCAGCTGGAACTTCATACACACGTTGTCGTGGGTTCTGAACCTGTTCGGGATCTTCTTCATCCTGGCGGCTCACGAGCATTATTCCATCGATGTCTTCATCGCGTTCTACATCACCACCAGACTCTTCCTGTATTACCACACGCTGGCCAACACGCGGGCGTACCAGCAGAGCCGCCGCGCTCGAATCTGGTTCCCCATGTTCTCCTTCTTTGAGTGCAACGTTAACGGTCCGGTTCCGAACGAGTACTGCTGGCCCTTCACTCGACCCGCAATACTGAAGAGAATCGTCGGCTAAAACACACACTCATGTTTGTACTGCTGATTCCGAACAAACAGAATCAGATTCTGCGTTGCCATGATGGACGCCAAAGAAGCATCTAACCCCTAACACACACTAGACATTTTAACGGTCATTGTGGTTCTTTTAGGAGGACTGGAACATAAATTCTGACTGTGAATATTCACTAATATTTTCCTGATGGAATCAGACTGATAATCACAAGATTGAATTTCTTTGGAAAGATGTTTTATGGATTGCCCAACACTAAAAGCGTTTAACTGGAAATACATCTTTTTTCAGTTTGAATTAGGGTTCTCTTGAAGTGCTGGACTGGACACTTTTGGACGTCTTTAAATCCTTTGAATGACAGTTTTGGCAGTATTATTTAGATGCTCGTTGTGGTAAATTCCTCATGTCCTCCAAACACGTTTCAACTTTAATAAGAGTTTCAATCTTTGAAGCAATAGGACACAGTCTGCTTTATCTGAAACACGATCATTGCGTAGGCTTTTGTTTTATCGCTATTATTGTTGTGCGTAAGATGTCTACATGGTTTCATTGCGCAGATGATGTTTTGGCAGTATTTGTATTGGTGTGGAATGAAAGAATGATGATGTGATAGTGTGTTTGAGACTCTGAATATGGGTAAACATTGAAGAAAAACTAAAGAAAACAATAATTAATGCTATTTTGGGATTGAACTATTTTGGCACTTTTAAGTTGCATTGGAATGTATTATTTTCAAGACAATTTAGTTTACACAGATCAGTCTCACTCTCACTTGAGTATTTTTGTAATTATTCTCAAAGGTGATTCTCTTTAAATTGTCATTGTTATACGGTCTACTTAATTTTTAAATGCACATAAATTATGGAAGGACAACAATTACATCCATTGTGTATACATTTCTAATTTAACTTCTTAATTTTATTAATTTTTGTTTTGCATTAAGGGTGTCGAGTCTTTTCAAGGAACATGTCTAAAATGTCATTGTCTTGAAGAGTAACCATGCAAAAAAATTGTTAAGGTCTTAAAATAGGATGTTTTAATGTCATTTGCAATCTTATGTTTTTCTTTAGATTTTGAGGTGATGGATGACCCAAACACATCCTTGACAGGATTCATGAGACGTGTTATGCGGACCTTTATGTTTGTTCATTTAACAAAAACACTGAAATGCCAAAACTTTAGATTGACATTTTTAACTGCTTTATTCCGTCTGCCAATGCTGCGGTACATTTACACATTTGTTTGTATTAATTATGTCAGATTTATGGTATGGGATGGTCAGAAGGGTCCTAGTTATCTTGTGAATGTTTACAGAAGCGTGATTATTGCAAGCAGGGCGATGTGTTCTTGTGCTTTTGTTGTCTTAAAACATTAAGGTGCGGTGTAATGGGTGTTTTCATTAGAAACAGGGCTAGTTTTGATGAGTTATTGTGTTAGGTTAAAATAGCAAGTTAGTATATTTACTTTATAGATCTCTTTAAGCACAGAGAATTACGAGTTGGACCTCATGTGAGTTTTTTATGGCAATGTACATACTGTATGAGAGATTTAAAAACTGTTGGTTGGTAAATGGTATTATGTACTGTGTACAATACAAATGTTTTATCTTTGACATTTCCTTCTTGTCCATTGTGTAATACTGAATTTGAAAGCATCTTAACGGAAAAAAAAATTGTAGTTTGGGGATGTTAAACAGACTCTTTATTTTGACTCGCCAAATAATTGTGATATACTTAATGTCAAATGGTTCAAACACTAAACATGCTTCACAAAACAGTCTCATCATTTCAAAGTTCACTGTGCAGTGCTTGAAAATGCCATTAGTCTCTGTAGGGTTTTGTTAAGGCTAGACTTTATTTAAGTGGAAATAATGTTTTTTTCATTGGATGAATTGTTGAATTTAAGAAGTTCAGTGTTTAACACAATGTGTCTGCCATCATCAATAAAATGTACAGATGAAACTTACATGTTTCTACAGGTGTTTGATTTGATAGAATGAAGTAACGTTAGGCTACAAAGGTGAATCTGAATGCATCTCCAAACTACAAGAGTAGAGAAAGAATCTGTTTGTACGTCTGTCAATTTATTATACAATAGCAAGTGACATCAATTATTAGGGTTTCGAGCACGAAGTGCTGAAAACCTATTGTTTTTGTAGTGATTTTTATTCTTCTTCTTCTTATTATTATTTTTCCGCCTTAAAACACGTCGCCCAGCCCAAACCGTAAGTCGTAGAAACTCGAGACTTGGTCAGTTGGTTGTATCTGTGCAGGTTACTCAGATACAGTGACCCAGCCAAATCGGCCCATAGGTGGCGCTACAGCGATGAAAAACGCGTTTGCGCTCGTTACTCCTAAACCGTTTGTCGCACACCGAAGTGTTTTATATCATTGTAATCATTGGCTCAAAACTTAAAAAATCTCCGATTTCATTTCCGGTATGCAAATTTTCCCGCTAATTTGCATTTTATGAAAAAAAAAAAATGAACTAGTCCCTGGATTTTTGCCCGATCGGAACCAAACCAACGCTGATGAATTCTGTGGAGTGTGAATGTAAATAATTATCGAAAAAAAGTTGAATTTTCCATTCACGGCCGCTAGGTGGCGCTAAAATGTCCAAACCGGAAGTGGCATATTTAGCTAAAACGGCCATAACTCGTGAACCGTTTGAGATTTCTTCATGGGGCTTGGTACATATACGTAGACCCTCAGTCTGAGGTTACATTAAAAAATAAGCGGCGATCCGCCACTAGGTGGCGCTATAATAGCAAATAACTCAAAAATGGCTATAACTAGGCAACAGTTTGCTCGATTGACTTATTATTTGGTATGGTGTGTCTTTGTGTCATGTCCCATGACTATCAAGAAGGACATTGGCGTATCTCAAAAAACATGGCCGCCATTGGCCGATGAAGTTTGAGCCCTCATTAGACCAGGTTAACAAAGGCTGATCGAAACGACACTCAGCTTATTCGACTCATGGTCCTGAAGGTCTGTAAGAAATATGAACTTATTCGGCCACCGGGGGGCGAAATAACGCTTTTGGAGTGCATAAACAACTGTGTATCACGTGACATTTGACATATACCCAACTATTTATATCATATGATAGCTCTCTTCATTCTGAGCAACTTTGCCTCTTGAACCACTTCTGTCGATCGAACGGTTCGTGAGTTATCACTGATGATGTCAAAAACCTACTTTTGCGAACTAGTCGTTGGTTTTTCGACCGATCGGAACCAAAACAATGCAGATGACTTCTGTGGAAAGTGATTGTAAATAATTATTGAAAAAAAGTAGAAATTTCATTTCACGGTCGCTTAGGGGCGCCAAAATAAAAAAATGGGCGGAGCCTATCACATTTAAATGGCCATAAACCCAGAACGGCTAAACATATCATCATGGGGCTCGTGGAATATGTGTTACCATCACTCCGAGGTCACATACAAAAGAACGTGGCGTTTGGACACTAGGTGGCGCTATAACAGTAAAAATGGTTAAATGTACATGTCTTTTGGTGGCCTAGACAACGGTGTGTCACGTGACATTTGACTAATACACAAACTATTGATATCAAACGATAGATCTCCTCATTCATAACAACTTTGCCTCTTGAACCATTGATGTCTATCAAAATGGTTTGTGAGTTATTGGTGATGATGTAAAAACCTACTTTTGCTAATTTGTTAAAGGATTTTCAAGCAGTTTAAATATTTCCACCACAGTGCATTTCTTGGACTCTCTAGGTAATCATAATAAAAACATGTTGAGTTTTTTTTAGTTGTGGGACCATAACAGGGTCCTTTATTATATTAGCGTGAAACGAGTACCGTCCTATAAATCCAACTGACTTGCCATTAAGTACTATACAAGCATGTGTGATTCTCATAGGAAGAGGCATGCCTTCACAACAGTCAAAAAGGTGAATTATCATTCATTTAAACAACTTTTTTATACATGTCTTTAAAAAATACACAATTTGCTAATCAATTGCTAATCAGCCAGTCACATGGCATAAACTCAATCCATTTTCCCATCAACATGTGGTGAACACCACTTGCTGAAGTTCAAACCGAGCATCAAACTGGAGAAAAAGAAGCTATTTTGAAGAATGTGCATTGGATTAACAAAAAAGACCTATATATCTGCAATAGAATGTCATAGAGACACAGGGCTTGGTTCGTTTCACTTGTGGCTTAGTGTGTTATCAATTGACAGGTGCCATGCCACACCCATAGCAACTAAACAAGTTCACTTAGTGACCATTAGGCTAGACCTATATCTCTGCAATAGAACATCTTAGAGACACTGGGGTTGTTTCGTTTGACTTGTGGTTTGATGTGATATTAATTGGCAGGTGCTATTCCACGCCCATGGCAACCAAACAGCTTAGCAACCATTTAGCAAGATCTATATCTCTGCAACAGAACATTGTAGAGACATGAGAATTGATTCATTTAACTCGTCCCTCAGGTATTATCAGTTTACACCTGTTTTTGCATACAGGTGTAAGCATGCATGGTCTGTATTAAAAGTTACCGACCGTTTCTGTCATATTTCTTGGTGTGGAAGAGTATCATTCGTTGTGGATTTGTTACGGTGCCATTCCTGAGCCTAGTTGACAATGGCAAGGCCAATAGAGGCCTTAGACTGCTCTGTGTGTGTGGGACTTTGATCCGTCGTGGGTTCGTTGGGGTTTGACCCCTTAGCCTGTTCGTGGATGCATGGCTGCGTTGAATGGCGCAAGTTCTCGAAACCCGCTTAAAGGCTGCTTGCAGCTTTAATTATAATTGAAATATTAATTGATTGATTATACAGTGCAATAAAAATGCGAACAATTTTGTTGTAATATAAATCAGTTTATCCCATGCTGCCCAATTGTCCAATATTTACTATATTTACACAATTAATACCAATAATGGATTATTAATTAATATTGGACATTTTGCCAGCATGTGATAAGTGTCAACGTTTAGGAGTGCCTTAAGTAAACGCTGACCACCAGACATTACCTAGAAAAATGACAAACAACACGATTATTATGATGATGATGTATACAGATTTAAATACGAGTTTTGTGTTTTTCGGGGCACCGTGGTGTCATTTACGTCAGGCGTTAGTCGCGCAGTCCTCACGGGTCCTGATTCTGCAGGTTGGTGCTGTGTGAGCGCATCGCGTCTCCTTCATCTCGTCCTCGCACAGGTGACTTGTGGCCCGGTTCCGCTGCACAGGCTCGAATCACACTCACAGGTCAGTGATGCTCTGAGGGTTTATATGTGCTGCCAAACGTGATGTGATGTCATTATATCAATGAACCTTTAACGGATTCAGGTCCGTTTGACACGGCCGGTGTTCGCGGAGGGAGGGGTGTAGGACGACACAGACAAAGATGGCAACCGCGAGAACAGAGATGCGTTATTGTGTTCTCAGAGAGCTGTGATGGGTGTTACTAAGTAATTAGTTGCTGTAATTTAAATACTCTTCCCATGAAAAAGTAAAGTAAGGGATTACTCTTATTTTCTGTCATTTAATCACAGTTACTTCTGATGTATATAAACTAAATACTTTGTGTAATATATGTGTGTGCATGCATCAAAATCAAAAGTCTATTAAATCTCTGCTTAAATCTATAATTCTCACATTTGTTTACTTTGGTCAGTTAATAATACTTTATGTAGTTTTATCATATTTATTTGAATGAATTAAAAGAGCCATTTCATGTTTATCCTTGAATCAATTAACTGATCAAGGTGGATGTGGGATATAGAAAGTCATTAGTAATTAGTAACTAAACACTTTTTGGAGAGAGTCATTTGTACAGTAATCTATGACACTATTGAATATGTCATTAATAACTAGTAATGAATGACTTCTTTAGAGTAACTTACCCAACACAGTCAGAGCTGTGGAAACCGAACACTTCCTCCTGCACTGTGATCATTATCAATATACGATCTGAACACTTCACTACATTTCAACACATAACACACAAATGTATGGCACTACCACATTCAGAAAGGTCAAGACACATCTTGGGAGAAAACTCCAGATTGATCACAACAGCAGGAATATAACAGCTTGCCATAAACAGAGAGAATCAGCAAATGAAGGTCAAAACTAAAACAGGTTGTTTTTGAAGTTACGTTTAGTATTTACCTATTCTATTAACCATGATTTATGTATTTTGTTTATGTATTATTTATTTGTTGTTTTGTTCATTGCACGTGAAATTAACAATGCTCTACGGTACAACTCATGCCAATAAAGCTCCTTTGAATTGAATCGAGACCGGCAGTAGTGGAAGTCAGTGGTTAAATACATATAAATACATATTTTAACTTCGGAAAGCAGTACGGCCGGCATCTACATGAATGCTTGAGGAATATGACCAATACACTTTTCTATCCATTGACAGACTGCTGGTGGATTGTGGAACTGAGGACACAAAGTGGTTTAATGATTTTGTAAACATGTTATGCATTTGTGAGTGTGTAACATCAGGCTTCAGTCTACATATCAATGAAGTTTCTTTCCCCTGAGACCGAGTTTAATCTGTTCTACTCCATGAACAGGATTCTTATTCACACTCTTAAAGTAGGAATGGAAATGTACTGTTACTAGATTTGCAAACATACCTGTGGAATATATGTGGCACACGCATGATTTATAAATGTATACAAACTCCAAACCATGAGTAAGCAATGATGCTTGCGTGTTTATTTTTTCTAGATACGATGGCAGTTCCTTCAGCGTACGCAGACCTGGGAAAGTCTGCCAGAGATATTCTCAACAAGGGCTACGGTAACATTCTTTGCTTTGTCGCTTTGTTTAAATCTGTCAAATAATGCATGACATGTCTTTCTTATGTTTACATAGTTTTTTTGTATGTTGTTTTATAAGGTTTTGGAATGGTGAAGCTTGATGTCAAAACCAAATCTGCAAACGGAGTGGTACGTCTTAAAGAAGCAAAGAACATTTTGACTCGAGTTTACATGTCAAAATGTAATCAAGCTCAACTCTCTTTACTTTCTATATAGTGTTAAGGTGATATAGTGTAGATATAAGGATTTATCAGTGCGTTTTATTCCACCGATGTAAAAAAAACTGAACTGAAGCCATTTGACAAAACATGTAAAGTAAGACCAATATGTTTTTAAACCAATGTCTTTTATAACATCTAACTCATTTAACGCTGGGTATAGTTAAGATGGCTCAATAACATGACTCGCAGTGCATTTCGTGTTTATTCACATGAAGATGGAAGATCATCGCTTACGTCACACTTTTATTTCGACAGGAGTTCAAAACGAGTGGCTCTTCAAACATGGACACAAACAAAATCAGCGGGAACCTGGAGACCAAATACAAGTGGGCGGAGTATGGACTGACCTTCACGGAGAAGTGGAACACAGACAACACGCTCGGCACGGAGATCTCCGTGGAGGACCAGGTGTGAAGACACACATATTACAAAATAAAAGTCTGATTTCATCTGCTTCTGTTTTTGACCATATTTTGTTCAACAGATCACTAAAGGACTGAAGTTGACCTTTGACACGACCTTCTCACCCAACTCGGGGTACAGTGAATGTAAACTGCCCGTACTTATGAAACGACTCCAGAGAGACTTGTTTTTTATGTCCGTTTGTGTCGTTCGACAGCAAGAAGAGCGGCAAAGTGAAGTCCGCTTACAAGCGTGAATATCTCAACGCCGGCTGCGATGTGGATTTCGACTTTGCTGGTCCGACCATTCACGGAGCGGCAGTGGTGGGGTACGAGGGCTGGCTGGCCGGATACCAGATGACCTTCGACAGCGCCAAGTCCAAAATGACCCGCAGCAACTTTGCCATCGGATTCAAGACGGAAGACTTTCAGTTACACACCCATGTGTGAGTCATGCGCTTCGCACTTTTTCGTGTGATTTACTATTTAGCGATTACTGTTTTGAGTTAACCTTTAACCCTCACATGTTATGGCGGGAGAAGAATGCCGAAAAACCTCACGCGCTGTGTTTGTGTTGCAGGAATGACGGCACGGAGTTCGGCGGCTCGATTTATCAGAAAGTGAACGATCGTTTAGAGACGGCAGTGGATCTGGCCTGGACCGCCGGCAATAACAGCACAAGCTTCGGCATCGCTGGCAAATACATGCTGGACCCCAGCTCGTCTATCAGCGTGAGTTTTTCCTACGCTTGATCTGGATACACTGCTGTGGGTTCATGTACCTGTAAACATATCACTGCTTCTGAACGTGCATAACGTGAACTGAAGACTTCAGCGTCTGTCTCTGTCTCGCAGGCTAAAGTGAATAATTCCAGTCTGGTTGGGATTGGCTACACTCAGACCCTCAGACCAGGTACAGTTTGTGTTTTATGTCAGATTCTTCAGACATTGTAGCTGATGTTGAAACCTTTTCTACGAACATAGCGTGATAGCGTGATTTAAAAATAAAGCCTCAATATTTGCACACGGTACGGACGGGCACGCACACTTTAAGATGGATATCTACACAAAGTTTGTGCATGCGATTCACTGTTTTCCACACTGTCAACCCCGCTAAGTTATTAAGTGGAAACTTATTACCTCAACTTAATTCTTTTGAGTAAAGACCACTAAACTCAAAACTGTTAATTTTGAATCAACTTTATTAGTATTAACATTATTACATTTATTTGAGTTTCACTTTAAAACAATTATCAATGTTGTCATGAAGGAACAACAGCCAATTACAGCTGAAGCATCACCAATGTAATGCCTTCAGTAAAGATTTGAGATGAGTCTGTTTCCTCCCAAGCAAATGCTGCACTCGTCTGCACAAGGGTAACCTCCTAAAATAACAAATAATGTTACAAAACTCTTTAAATAACAAAATTTATAAGCCTCATCCTGTTGTAATCTTGATATAAATACGTAAAATAACACTTTATTTCGAGATTTACTTCCAGTATCCAGTCCCCACAAAGCATGCTGGGAATCGCCCTGACATCATCCCAAGATATAATAAACAACACACTTTTTAAGTTTTAAGATAAATGAGCCTTTGCGCAGTTTTGAGTACAGTTCGCCCATCATAAATGAGTAGATTATACTGTTCTTGAATACAGTGAATCAAAGCCGCATGTTTTCTTTGTTTCGCTGACAACTATCACTTATCACTGTAACTGTGTCTGTTGTCACGCAGGAATGAAGATCACGCTTTCTGCCCTCGTGGATGGAAAGAACATTAATTCTGGAAGTCATAAACTGGGTTTGGGAATTGAGCTGGATGCATAACACCAGCAGCCGTAAGAAGAGGTCTCGGTACGCTCAAATCATGCTTAATAGGAAATTACTGGAAAGAGAAGTCTGATACCTCGACGCACATCCGCCGCTCATACTCCTTCAGCTAAACTAAGCACTGAACCCAAACCTGAACCTCGTGACTATTTATTCGCTGTGATCATTCTGAAAGCAATCTCACTTTTGATCCGAGCTTCAGTGTGCATGTGTGTTACATCACATCATATTGTTCACCAGATTTTTTTCATTGTTTACTCAGAATCAACCTGTTGAACTATGAATGCAGTCTAGAAGTGCTGCGGTTAATATAAACTTGACAATTCTTGAGCTGTTCACTACTGAATAACGTGAAGTTAATTTGCACATGAAGAATCTTCTGTCGCTGCCTCTGTAGTTCTTGCTTTTGTTGAGTGTTTTTGGTGTGGCTTTAGAGTTCCCTCTGTCCCTGTAAATCTCCCAAATCTTCTCAGCGTGAGATGTGAAGTCACTCAACACTTAGCGTAGATGTGTGCGAGTCGCCTTACCTGCAAAACCATGTGAACACCCTTGTGTGTGTGTCGACCTTTGCAATAAAGTCTTCAAACAGAATTGTGACGTATTTGTACATGAATCAAGCAAGAAGAACTACAGCTGACAGGTTTAGACAACATCTCATAGCCAGGAAAGAAAAACACTGAGCGTGCAGTAAAATGGTCAAAAATATAATAGATATTATAACATTATAAAGAGAAAAAAACGTACAATCTGATAATAAACTACTCTGTTGCTACAACTTATTGGTTAGTAGTGTCAAATACTATTCTAACCACAAAATATATCATTTATAATATTACTGACACAATTCCAGCAGTGTTAGATTGTCTTTTATTGAAAACATAACAATGTCACATTTAAACAGCATCTTCATAAACAGTAGTTGGCACCATTAAAATGCAAAACATTCACTTCATATAGTCACGCTTCAGTTATTAAAAAATCCTCAAAAAACAACTCGTCTACCAATGAAACTCTATGGCTCTGTTCTAAAACCTGATGAGCTCGTTCAACGTCCACTACATGGGCAGCATTCTAACTGTAACAGGATGCTGACTGATTAGGTTCCACTTTAAAAAACTACATAGGCAGCAGCTTGCGTGCTTGTTGCGGTGCATTCTGGGATTGCCTTCTCATGTGGCTTTCTCTTAGATTAATTTATTTTCAAACGCAGCCTTCGGGAGGGCGCATAAAACGCCACCTACATAGACCGCTCACTAGGTTTTAGAACTAAGTTTGATTCTGGTAGTCTGACATGGCAGTGTAAGCTTTGATAAACTCAGAGTCTGAATGCTAACGTCAGCCCGTCGCCCACGGTGAGCATGCTCAGATTGATTCGGACGTCTCTGTGCAGCTTCTTGTTCAGTTTATCGATGCTAATAGTGTCCACGTCTCCATCCGCTGGATTCACGACTTTACCGCTCCACAGGACCTGAGGTAACAAGATTATTATGAAGCAGAATTAAATGACTGTTTTAAACTGTTGGGATGATGATCGAAATGTCACATTGACTTATAAGAGAAGCCTTAAACACTGTGTGCAAAAATATCGGTGACATATAATGAAACATTTCAAAGACGATTTTTTTACTAATCATGATGAAGCAAACAAAATGAGACCAGAATGTTGCATGAATTGAGGTTACCTGAGTGTAAAAATGGTTCAAAACATGTAGACACTGGAACTTAAAAAACCGTAAAGTCTATTTACACCGAGTATAATAGCCCGCTATAGGACACTATGTCAAACAGCGTCTCTAGTGGAGTAAGGTGTAAAGCTTTTTGTTACCTATAGACTGGGGTTCTAATCCACCTCTTGCTGAAAACGCTCTTGTGACCTTTTTCTATCACATTACAGACCATAAAAGGCATTTGTTTCAATAAAATTGATTTAAAGGGACACTTCACCCAAAAATGAAAATTCTGTCATCATTTACTCTACTTTGAGTTGTTCCAAATCTGCATAAATGTCTTTGTTCTGATGAACACAGAGAAATATATTTGAAAGAATGCTTGTAACCAGACAGATCTTGCCCCCCATTGAGTCCCATAGTGGGAAAAATTACTTTTTAATTAATTATTTGTTCTGTTGGGGCTTTAATATCTCAATAAGTTATAAATATAATTATTCAGACATTATTATTGCATAATGTTCAATGCACAACAATGCTGATGTGCAAATAATAATGTTAATTGACACTATTTATTAGTACCAATAGCATCTAACTACTATTTCTACTTAAACCTACTGCTTTTTAAACTTAGTGCAAATAGCATCTGCCTTTAAAGATGTTTTTAGGTTATCAATTTATAATAAAGGATGTGTTTGTGTGCTCACGTTATCTATGGCGATGATCCCTCCTTTCCTGACCAGCTTGAGCGATTTCTCATAGTAGTTGTCATAATTGACTTTATCAGCGTCGATGAAGACGAAATCAAATGTTTCCGCTTCACCTGCAGCCAGCAGCTCATCTGACACCAAAAACACCAAAACATGATCGATAATCAAAGCCAAAGTAAACATGTTTAATGTTTAAATTACCTTATGTCGCATACACTCTTTAAAAAAAGGTTATTCGACACCATAGAGGAACCTTTTGGTTCCACGAAGAACCTTTAACACCTTCAGATTATAAAAGGGTAAGAAAGAGATGCTTCTTTAAAGAACCTTTATCTGAATGGTTCTTTGTGGAACCAAAAATGGTTCTTCTATGGCATCGCTTTGAACAACATTTTTTTAAGAGTGCACACTGCAAAAAATTACATTCTTACTGAGCATTTACTTACTGAGTTTATTTTTCTCACACCATTGGCAGGTTTTTATTCCCTTGTTTTACTTCTGTCCCTAATTCTTATATTTTCTTCTATAAAACAAGACTAAATCTAAATATCTTACGTTGTTTTTCTTGTCAAGAAAATGTCTCTCGATTTAAAGAAGTTTTAAAGAAGATTATGAATCAGATCAGAATGAAGGAATCCAGATGTTACCCAGTGTTTTCACTGCAGGCTGCAGACGCAGGTCTATCTTGTGCTCCACACCAGCCTTTGGAAACAAACATGAAATAAATATTATTCGATTATTGAGTTTCTTTATAAGCGAGGTATCAGGAGCATGCGCATCATCTATTCATGATCATGTTAGACACGCCTGCTTTCACTTGATTTACACTTCGTGTCTGCAGTGAGTTATTAAAAGATTTCATTGGTCGCAGCTATTCAAGTCTCATTGAGTCAGTGTTTGATATTCGGATTAGTTCACATGACTGGCAGAGCTTTGGGGCAGCATTTGTGTTTAGAAAATGTGCAGATTAAATCAAAATCAATCAAATCGCAAGTCAGACGTGGGTGGGTTCGTGTGCACATGAAAGGTCAGATTCACAAATAAAAATCATACCAGCTAACTGGGTTTTAACTGCGAACAAAAAAACAAACGAAAAATTCATGAATATGAATAGCAGGGATAAACATTTCATACTTTTACAAAGTCAAAAGTCTCGTTTAAATATTAACCTTCAACAAAGCAAGCTTGATTTCTGAACTCTTGCGGTATCTGATAAGCACAGATGACCTCTAGCATGCGACGCACGATTAAACAAAACACGTCACAGTAGAGGAATGCAGAAATAAAGTGAGGATTGCAAAATTGATTTTTTTTTAAATTTTATTATAAAAGAAGTTTATATATTGTTCTAGTACACATGTCTAATGATGACGTCCTCTGATGGAAACATTAAGAATGAGTAAATATGGTTATGGTAAGGTTTATGTATGCTTAAATATGGTTGTTGGGGAAAATTTGGTTTTAATTTTAATTTATGATTAAATTCAGTGACTCACCTCTTTCCAGAAAGGTCTGCCAACGTTTGTGAAGTCCTCATTCACATCACAGGCAACGATTTTCCCATCTTCAGGCAGAGCGAGAGCAATATTCAACGCATTATAGCCTGTATATACACCTGATGAATACATGCAAACACACATGACTTCAGCTCCACTTTCTACATAAACAACTGTTATTTACATCAACAATTATACGTTGATTTTATATTATGCTCCTATTTCATACCAATTTCAATAGCTTTCTTGGCTTTGATTAATCTGGCCAGATTGGCCATAAACTGTGACTGCTCACAGGAAACCATGATGTAGTTCAGCTGATGCTCCATAGATTTCTACAGATGAAAAACACTCATTACACTCCTGAAATGAGTTAGTTTAGATTCTTTTAAGCAATACAGGGAAACAGGATAGAAAAAGAAACTGTCTAAAGATGATCTGGATATTACCAGACGCAGTTTTTTAAGAGCCGGGTGTTCTCTCAGAGAGTGATTCAGGAGATAATGCATCACTGGATCATCTTTTCTTCCCACGTGGCTTTTGCTCGACATTCCTGACAATTTTGATTTGCGTTTGCCTTTAGAAAAAATTGAAACAAGAAATACAATTTTAGAAATTTAGTTTAATTCTTACACAGGTGTAGATATAAAACCTTGTTTTAATCGTTTTAGTACTGACATAAAATTACATATTTTTACATTTACATATAAATTGCATATTTACATGTATAACGTATTTACATACAAATGTACCTACATTTTATTTGCATCTATTTACATTCATTGCTCTTATAATGTATTATGTATGTATGGGTCTTATGCTATGTGATGCATTCTGACTTCTTTACACTGTTAAACGTGCTATTTTCATGCTTAACATGGTCCACTTGTTGAAAAACGAGTTGGACGTATGACATTGTATTTCTGTGCTTGATATACCCCCCAGCACTCCAACTTGTTTCGGAAAGTTTTTTCTAATTCTGGATCCATGTGTCGTCACAGGGATCCTATTCCTTTTATTGGCCAAAAGAACGGCTAGGCGAAGACGAAAGAGCTCACCCACGAGCCAACCGACGAGCGAGACCATCAAGGTTGTCTGCGCTGCGTCAAGATTGGCTGCGCTGCAGCTCGTTACTATTGCGACAGTGAAGTTTAGGTGTGTTTGTTTGTTCACGGCATTCAGTGATGGATGTTATATAAACGCTGGATATAACGCTGGATTTGGAGATGGTTTGAAACTGATAGATGGAGCGGTCGCAGTGCTAAAAGATGCCGGACATGAATTGCACGCGGGGTAAGTCAAACTAAGTCATACGTCTGTGTTTTGTTGGCAATCGGCGTGTACGTGCATAATGTACAAAACACGAAGAGATGACCATACAGAAGTTACATAAATTGAAATATATTAATAATTAATACATTTTGTATATTTAAATGTTAAAAAATTAAATAGTAAAAATTTGATTTTATATGTATATGCAAATCTTTTTTGCAAAATATGTAAAAAAAATATTTAAATATTCAATTTTGGCCACTTTTTATATTTTTCACATATATTAAACATGTGTTATGGATATATGTACATCTATTTATTTCCTTTATATGTAAATAAGTTTACATGCGCATCTTTGTAAATATATAATTTTGCAATACATGTCCATAAATGAATCATTAATATTTATTAACATAGTAGCTTCCTGGTATATTTAAATCTCTTTTAAAGATATATTTAATTAATGCTCCTTTAGAATATTTCACATATAAAGAAACATTGTAACCACATTTATTTCCATTTTATAAAAAAACACTCCTTTCATTTCATTATTTATTATCAGATTTTTAAGAATATTTCCGAAATCTGCAAGTTAGGAGCTGCATTTGGCTTTAAGATACTATCAAAGCTTAAAGGGGTCATATGCATTCTTTATTAAAGCGAATGCTTGACCAGACCTGCCTGAAACGCCTCGTGCAATCACACTCCAACAAATCTACGTCAGTTAGTGGTATGATTTGACTAAGACCGCCCAAATGTATACGCAAGTAAGATGGGAGTACCTACATTTAGTCATTTAGCAGACGCTTTTATCCAAAGCCTGTCAGTAAAATTGCTTTGGAACCTGATATTCCAAATATGGTAAGAGGCGTTAAATTTCCCGTCACACGCTTGCAGTATTTGACCAATCACTACGCACTGGTTAACTGGCCAATCATAGCACACCTTGCTTCTCAGAGCAATGAGCTTCATAAAAAATCTGCATGTTTCAGAGAGGCGGAGCAAAGAGGAGATACAAACATGCACGGTGTGTGGAAAATACAGCGTTTTTGACTCCTAAATCGCATAACATCTAAAACATACCATAGTATTCGTTGTAGCCGTGTCATATGACCCCTTTAAAAGGGATAGTTCACCTAAAAATAAAAGTGATGTCATAAGAAAGACCGATATATGGCAAACAATTAAAAATAGCTGCTGTTAGTGTGACTGCAGTGCAGAAATGCAGTCTGGCTGCAAATATTTTCACAAAATTAAAGTTCTAATATTGTTATATTTTTATTTTAAGATTTAGATTCACATAGGGAGGTTTGTTATTCTGAGTAGACACAAAAATACACATTGCAAAACTTTCACTTAATTTAATATTGATATAAAAATGCAACATAAACATCAGTTTGTAAGGTTTAGGATATAGGTATATTTCATTATATTCAGTGTTTCACATATAGTCGAATATAATATATATAATGCATTTCCGTGACGATGTATTGCTTGCTCCTGCTGTAGTTCCGTCCCACTCTCCCCACTCGTCCCACCTCCAGCAGCTCGTGTTTTTCCGGAAATAATCGTACAGCTGTATCTCTCTTCAATACATTTAATCAAACTATAAATACTCTTCGAAGATACGACGTATGCAATACTACTGTATATGCACTCAAGATGAATATGAGATTGGCAGAAACTGCCTGTGATACGCGATCTTTAATAACCAATATTTCACAGCTTTCTTACAAACGTTAAAAAACCAAAAAGAAAAGATGATCAAATGATTTACTGGAAAGCTCCTGCGTTGCTTTTTACAGTTTTTATTAATCGGTGCATGTTCCTTTAAACGCGGCTAGAAGTTTATAACAAAGTTACTTCCGGGGGGGTGAAGTTAAAGTTCCCAGTTCTACAATCAGTTGCACTTACCCACATAATATCCCGTTACAAGTATGAACCCCAGTGCTGCAGAGCCTATTAGAGCTTCTGTGTGGATATTGTTAAGTGACATGATTTGATTTCTGCTCTCTGACGAAAGATCTTTGAAGGTGAAGGTAAGAACGAACGCATCAACACGTGAACCGTATTACCGTAAACACCCGACTGGACTGGAAATGGTCACGTGGTTATGGTCGTTTAAAGCAGAACAATAATGACAGTAAATATTTAGCTGTCAGTGACACAGACACATTTACTGAGGACATTAAACCTGTCACTATTTACCCTGCTGGTCTTTATGCACCTACATTTGATTCGATTGCCAAGATATATGCTGTTTTTGTAACTGATTAAAATATTTTTGCTGTTGCAATTGGTTATTGCATTCATAATAAGTTGTTTTCATAGTTTATTATTTATCAGTTGCGTCGTGGGGATTTGACTGCTTATCAAAATACAAATAAAACAATTGACCTCCTCATTTTATTCTAATAGTTTAAAAGCAAATGGCGAAAACACACTCCCTTTACCGTAGTAAATAAACCAAAATAACAATTAAACACACGTTAATATGATTTGAAGTAGTTGAATCTTTATAAAGTTACGCATGCGCATGCGCAGTCCTGTTGCGCTTCTACTAGGAGCATTACTGCCGACGTCCTTATCACATGACCGTTGCTGTACGCAGTACACGCGCTGTTTGTAAAGGGATTAAGTGAAACGTTCAATCTAAACCCAAATAAAAACGTGTAATTGTGTTAATAATGTAGACTGTCCCAATACCTGGATACTGTCCGAGATAGTCATGTTATTTCAACTCGATGCCCATGCACGACCCCTCTGGCAGATTGTTTATAATAATAATTGAATCGCCTTTTATACAAGATTATAAATATCATTAAATCCGCATCTGCGCTTAAATCGGATTAAGTCGCATTCATTCATATATTTAATTCTACATCAACTCTGTGCGCAGCTACACGAACAAACACACAACTGTACGACACTGTTGACGAATATACGTGTGATCCTAAACATTCTGTATATCACATATAGACGTGACTGAAGAGTAACTCACAGAGATGTGTCGTGTGGTTCCTCTGCTGCTGGTGATGCGATGGTCTCTGTTCTGGTCTTCTCTGTAAAATGGCTTCAGTTTGTGGGTGGAGATTCTCCATTTAAACGCATCATAACACAAATCATGCGTATTAAACACGACAGGACAGAGGACATTCAAACTTCTGTTCAGTGTTGAGTAAGTTACTCTATAGAAGACATTCATTACTAGTTACTAATGACATATTCAACAGTAACACATGACTCACATGACAACACATGACAAAACAAAAGTGTTTTGTTACTGATGACTTTCTATATCCCACATCAACCTTGATTAGTTAAGTGATTCAAGTATGGACATGAAACTGCTCTTTTAATTCATTCAAATAAATCATATTTTACTACATAACGTACTAAAGTATCACAAGTGTGAGAATTATACATTAAAGCACGCATTTTAAAGTTAGACTTTGAATTTTAATGTCAATTCCACTATTGCACACACATATATTACAAAACATGTTTAGTTTAATTACATAAGAAGTAACTGGAATTAAATTACAGGAAAATTAGAGTAATCCCTTACTTTACTTTTTCAAGGTAAAAGTAATTAAATCACAGAAACGAATTACTTGCATGTAACAAGTTACACCAACACTGCTTCTGTTTGAGAAGATGCTTTGAGAAGTGACACCGTTTAGTCCTCATACTGTAGTGAGATCGATCTAGGCAAAAATATATGCTAGGATACATTTGAAATAAATACAACAATAAAAATGGTGTATATTAAATATAGTACATTATTTAAACGTAAGCATTGACAGTTATACAATTTATTTAAAATATTGATGCATTTCAATCATTTAATTGTTTATTTTTAAGTAACTTGAAAATATTGTTGGCTAAATAAAATCATTATGACTATGAATTTGACATTGTACTGAATAATGAACAACAGTTAATGCTCATTAATATGTCAATGCTTCAATTCCAAGTCTAAGATCGCCCCACAGAGACATTCACTGAGGACATTAAACCTGTGGTTGTGTTTATAAAGCTTCTATTTACTTTTGATTTATGTAACTCCATTTCATTAGATTTCCAAGGTTAATCATTGCTTTAAATGTAACTGCAGATGTAAAAATGTGTTGTGACAGATTTTGTTAAAATGATGAGGTCACTGTTTAGCATATAAAACAGGCTTTTTAATAACAGGGTTTTATAACAACATTAAATAAAAACCTGTCAAAATGATGGATGCCGGTTAATGAATAGTCACATAAAGATAAAATCTAAAAATATTAATTATATTCAGATGCACATATTTCTGTATGAAAGAAAGACTGTAGTTCATCGTGTCCGCCGACAGGTGGCGGTGTTATCAATGCCAAAATGTATTCTGCAGGTCATGATGACTGCACAAGTTTACAATTCATAATAAATCACTGCAGCAAAGAACACAGTAACCCCCTGGAGCTTTCGTTCTCTCAACTAGACTTGGCTCAGTTCTCAGTATCACATAAAACCAAAATATTATGTTTTTAACTGACTGCAGAAAATGCATAACATTGTGTTCCTCTCTTCGCAGCTAAAATAGGACTTGCAGTGTGTACGTCTCTAAACGAGCTCTGATCTTCTACTGCAGCATTGCAAACACTGTCTGGCGCTCCTGTTCTGCTCTAATAAATATCACTGCTTGTCATTATGCTTGACATATAATTTATCCAACTCGTAAACAACAGGTCAGAATCATTAGATAGGAACATCTGTTCCACTTATCCGAGTTGTACGAAACGTGCAGCACCTGTTCTGTACCGCTGCTGTGATGATGCTGCCAGTCTGTTACCATGACAACCGCTAAATAACACATCAGGAAGTATCTGGCGCACCTGTCACCTGCTGTCACTCGCACGTTTGACACGAGAGCTTCATTGCTCACAGATTTCACCGCTGACAGACGCAGCGAGGTGACGCTTGAGAGATGAGCTTCGGTCTGTCATGTGTGAAAGGCACATCTTGAGTTCACCTAAATCTGCTCTCTGTACAGTTAAAGAACGTTTATGGAGTTTTTCCGTTGGATTGACATCACAGGCGTGTGTCAGAGTGACTTATGGGCTGTTGGCGCGTCCAAAGCCTGAGCGCCCAGCTGGCATCCATCACCCCAATGAAAGCGATAATTGGGCAACGCTTTTTTCAATGAAATCACTGCAAAGACCTTATTGAGACGATTTGAGATGTTTCACGTGACTTGAGCACGTGTGGAGCGTAAAGGATCTTGTGGTCTGTTTCTCACGTCGAGACGTTCTGTCCTCTGTGAAACACGAGCAGAATGTTCACATTCTTCTCTTCCATTCCGTCTCAAGTCTCCTATTTCTACGGTTCTGCTTTTTGTCTCTTGAACCGCCGTCATCCGTCTCTATACAGGCACCAGAAGTTCAGCCTGACATCTTTTTGTATTGCATCGAAGAAGAAAAATAACACAGGCTTGATGTGACATGCGGGTGAGTAAATGATGAACACCAGCCCCAAACCTATCAAACAGATGCTTAACGTGAGCTCTGCAGACTGATCCTGGAACAGGCCGCGTGTGTTCAGTATATCAGAGAGCTGTGGCTGTCTGCGGGAAGAGAAACTGCTGTTCAGGTGATGACAAACAGATTTTGTGCACTGAAACATAATGCAGATCATGATTGTTGATCTGGCAGCTGTGTTCCGTGTGTCACGTGACTCTTTAGAGAGATGAATTTACCTGTCACGCCGTGTCTTAAAACAGCCGATAAAAATCAGGAATTAAAATTGACCCACATCATATCTGTAGACCGTAGGGAGGACTGATGTATGGCCTGGCACGGTACATCCACCCTGGTCGCCCTGGCAACCGCATCACGGTGCACTGGCGACCAATCACAGCACACACGGACGTCATGGCATAAAATGTAAGTTTCATTTTCATCAGATTTATAATATATTAGCAATGGATATGATATGGTCCAGTGAGTTGGCTGCAAACTGATAAGACAATACAACACAACTCTCTATAAAATGCTGGATAATCTCCAACATTTATGTGTCCAAGATGTTTAAACTACAGTTTGTGTATTGTGTGCTCATAAATAAATCGATTTCACCCTGTAGAAGTATTTGAGCTTTGACATGTTTACGTTCAGGGTTAGGTGCCATATTTTGCGTTTGTTTGGAAAGCAGTTCAGAAGATTGATGTTACTGACATTAATGTGATAAAAGAGATCAGCTGAAGGCTTGTATTGTTGTTTTCACATGCGTTCAGCGTTTTTAATATCTGTTTGTATGCAGGCGGGGCAGAATAGTGACAGATGAAGCATACTAGCGTATACAAGTACGCACACTGAAATATTCAAATAAAATAAAACAAAAGTTGTACATTGCAGCCGTCATTTGACTGGTACTGTGTGTTTTTCAGATCATCGTTGTGGTTGAATTCCTTTGGATTTCATGTTGACTTATTGTTAACAATGTATGATGTTAAAAGTTGTGAGATCTTTGAGTTCGGGAGAAATGTCTTTAAGTGCTCGGGCGAGACACGCTGGTAATTTTTCCCTAAGACTCGACATCAGTCTGAGCTGAAGAGCGGACATCTGTTTCCTCAGACAGTTTCACCGCTTGTGAAATATTACAGAGGCCGACTGCCGTGCTGTCTTTGGAGGGGCCTTGAGAAACTCTGATGGAGACGATGCCAGAGCTGATTTAAGCTCCTCAGCGGGGAGAACTTGGACTGCAGTTTCCAGCCGAAGCACGAACAGTTTCTGCCCTGGCGAGAGCTGCTGCATCTAAACACCATCTTAACAACTGTGTGTGTGTGTGTCTGCGGACGGCTGCTTGAGACTTCATCTATCTTACTTACAGCACATATGTTTAGAGGTAAGAGTTTCCATCTGTGCGTGTGTGTGTCTAAAGTGTGAGTTTGTGTGTGACATTTGTGTATGTGAGTGGATGTATTTGGTATGGTTTGTGTGTCAGGTGTGTGTATGCTTGCGTCTGAGTGTATATAGTGTGTCTGTGCAGGTTTGTGTGTGGGCATGTATGTGTGTTGTTCTTGCATGTTTTTTGTGCATGTATACGATATGTATGTATGTGTGTGTGTGTTTGTGTATGCTTGCGTGTGTTTGGAGTGTGTTTGCATGCATGTGTGTTTGTTTATACGTGCGCATGTGTTTCTGTATGGGTAATGTGTGTGTTAGTTGTGTGTGTGTGTCTGTGCACAGCTGTGTATATGTGTGTTTGTGTATAGGTGCACGTGTGTGTGCACGTGTGTTTGTGTGGGTAATATGTGTGTTAGGTGCGTATGCATGTGTGTGTGTGTGCGCATGTGTGTGTTTGTGTGCATACACGTGTGTCTGTGCACAGTGCATGTATGTATGTGTGTGTTTGGATGCATGTGTGTTTGTTAATGTGTGTTTGTGTGTGGGTAATGTGTGTGTAATGTGTGTGTGTGTGTGTGTGTTTGTGTATGCTTGCATGTGTTTGGAGTGTGTTTGCATACATGTGTGTTAGTGTTTACGTGCACGTGTGTTTGTGTGTGGGTAATGTGTGTGTTAGGTGCATATGTGTGTGTTGGTGTGTGTGTGTTTGTGTATGCTTGCATGTGTTTGGAGTGTGTTTGCATACATGTGTGTTAGTGTTTACGTGCACGTGTGTTTGTGTGTGGGTAATGTGTGTGTTAGGTGCATATGTGTGTGTTGGTGTGTGTGTGTTTGTGTATGCTTGCATGTGTTTGGAGTGTGTTTGCATACATGTGTGTTAGTGTTTACGGGCACGTGTGTTTGTGTGTGGGTACTGCGTGTGTTAGGCGATTATGCATGTGTGTGTTTGTTTGTTTGTTTTTTGTTCATGCATCGATGCTCAGATGCATGTACTTTAAATACAGTAAATAAAAACACTGTTAGTGACGCCGGGTGTGTGTTCAGTGTGTTTGTGGTTCAATCTGTGGCTAGTTTTCTCCAACTTATTTATCAGACATAATTTGTGCTTCGAACAAAAATGATGCCTCAAATGTTCAGGTTTATTCAGAACGTGTGTGATGTTGCTTTGTTAGCAACTTGACTTTGGTCATCTATAGTCTTTTTGTGACCAACAGCTGCTTGTGCATGACGTTTCCACATACAACTGTACACGAGTATTTAAAAAGTAAACATTTTGTTTCTTTTTAATGGACTGAATAGACCGCAATTTGTATACATTATTCACATCTGTTTATATGGATACACAATATTCCTATTTATATCAATGTTCAGGTCTTGTGTACACAGTGCAGTAGACCTCTCCATAAAAGATGACTCTGGAACTGTACAGCCCTGTGCTGTGTTGTGTGTCTCTGCATGTCATACTGAAGGATTCACTGCTCAGAAATGCAGATCTTTCTTCAGACGGCTCGATTATTGCTTCGGGGTTTTGTACGAGTTACAGATTTATGAGCGTGCGGTCGATTCGTGGTTTTTTTCTTCTTGTAAGTTCAGCAGAAGACCGAAAGAGAGCAAGACCATCGGTCTGTTCATCGCTGCCAACTCAACTCAGTGAAACGTGTTTAGACCCAGAATGCTTTGCATTGGTTTGTAACTGAAACCACGCTGTGATATAAATGAATATTGTTCCGCTCTGTGACTCTTGGAGTCTGTCATGTTGAATATTTTAGGGCAGTCTGCACACCGCAGAACACGTTCTAATGCACGAGGTCAAGCCAAAAAATGACAAAAATGCACAAAACAAACAATGCTGTGCGGTGAAACAAGATTCATGTGCTACATTTAAACTGTGTTTTTCTGTTTTAAATGACAGGGAAGGATTTTCTTGCAAACCCATGAGAGGTGAAAAGAGACATTCATACAGATGCAAAGGTGACTGGGAGTTGAAATACAATTTTATTTTTTGAAAGTTAAAGAGAAATATAAAAGACCAATCCATTTAAGCAGATTAGCTTGAAAAATACAAATTTTGCTGCAAGGTTGACAAAGATTTTCTTAAAAAAATTGTTTTTAATAAATCAATTTTCAGTTTTGCTTTTATTGAGGGAAAGTGGCAACAAATGTCCAGCACACATAAGATCTCCTTTAATAAGTGTTTTGAAGTATCCCAGAATGCACCTAAATGAGAGATATTTTATAGTTTGGCATGAATGTACACATAATGATGAATAAGTGCTTCACCCTATATGAGAGTTGATTTATTAAACATGTTCAGCCTTGTTTTGATTAAATGTACACATGTCAGAATAACAGTAAATAATAAAGAGTGATCGGTGTTGTTGTGTTTTCGTGATGAGCAGCTGTGTGTGATTTGCAGAGGAACAGATTGATTCATTCTTCTGGAGAAATATGATTAACAGAAAACTGCGGGACGTTTCTTGATGTCGAAACAAACACGATACCAACGGTAATACTTCATTTTTCATTCAAACATCAATGTTGTTCATGTTTTAAGAAATGGTGAGACGTTAGCTTTTGTTTGTTATAAACTGTGGACGTGCTATAAAAGTCTTCATGACTTATCAAAGCGACTGTTAACTGTAGGTTTGCATCAATCTTGTGATGTCAATGTAAAAAGCCACCCATCCATCATGTGACAGACTATCAGACCCCAAAACTTCTGAGGTTGCCAGATAACACACATGCTTAACCCACATAAACATACTGTAGTATACTTTAGTATTTAGTATATAAAAAATTCCTAGTATTTTTGAACTTCACATTAAAATACATTTATTGCGTTTTTCAATTCACTAGTACAGACTATTGTAATATTACAAAGTGTAAAGTATATATTCTACAGTTTACTACATTTTACTATAGTAAAAACTAAAGCATACTACAGTTTTTGTTCATTCAATGCACCTGAATTCATGTTTCAGTTCCTGTTATATATTTAAGATCAAATCTTAGAGCTCAAATTATTCCTTGTTAAACACATTTAAAAAAACTTTTGCTAGACATCAGGTCTCATGAGCAAAACGTCCTGGTTTATATTTGGAATATTTAAAGCGCAAAATAAGCTTCGAGGGTTTTGAATTAGACGAAATGAATAACTCGTTTTAATGTCATCTTTCTGAAGAACACATTTGATCCATAATTTTTCCTTGAGTAATTGGACTATACGTCTTTTTTAAACGTATTTATTGCAAGGTTAACAGATTATTAATGAAGACAAATTGAAGGCGCATATCACTCATATTTCGTTTCTGAATCATGAGGTCAAATAACGGCAATTGGCAATAAATAAATGTCAAATACAAAACCAGACTAGATGGAGTAGTTATTTTAATGGCCGTTGTTTTCCCTGAGTTGTACAGTAAAAACCTTCTTAAAGGTTTAAAAAGCAAGTTTTTAAATATAATTCAAGTAAAGTTCAAATTTAGAAATGCACGTGCACGAATTTTGCTTGGATAACAATACACAGTGTGGCTGTATCCCGTTTCTTATATAAAAAGTAAAAAAGAAATATCATCAGTTAAATAAAGCCACGTGAGTCGTGTTGAAATATGTTGTTTTTTATTTCTCTCGCTTTAAGGCTAACTTTAATAAATAACGGCCCATTAATAAGTCCTGAGATGACACACACGCACACACACAAAAAACATATACTGATTTCTCACTGATATCCGAGTCCGGGCGCTGTGGTCAGTCTCTGCCCGTATAGCGCATATGGAGAGTAAAACTGACCCGCGGCTGCGGGCACCGGCACCGGCGCACCGTGCGTCGGCAGGGGGCTTTTGGAATACGGGTGATACCGTGTGCCCAACCCGAAAGCGTGATGCGGACTCCTGAGAGCCAGCGCGGCTCCGTTGGGGGGTATATGACAGGCCATCGCGGCAGCAGTTAAGGAGTTCGGATATCCTGACACGAGCTTGTCCGCGCCCATGAACGCGGTGTGCGTCCGCAAATGGGCCAGAAGTTCCTCTGAAGACGAGAAGCGCTTGTCACAGGGTCCGTTCGCGGATACCCAGTTACAAACGTGCGACTGGGACTCGTGTTGGATCATGAAGCCGTACGGGTAGGGTGTCCGGTAAATGAGGGCGCGGAGGCCGACAGAGGGTGCAGGGGGTGGGTCGGGTACATGATGGGGTATCCAGACTTCAGGGCCGTGTCGTGCGGGCTATTAGATGATATATGGCTGGCGCAGTGGTAGCTCATGCAGAACGGGTCTCTGCACAGGCTGGTGGACATGATGGATGGCGGGGAGGCTCCGGCTAGGGGACTCGACCCCGCCTTACTGCTGAGAGAGCCAGCGGGACCGGACAGCTGAGCATTAATCAACTGACTGCTGCTGGCCTTACTCGGGTCCAGAGTCACCCCATGGTGCAGAAAGGGCTGGGGGTAGCTGGCGTAATGCCCTGATAGCGTTCCAGGGTAGTGTAGTCCTGCAGGGGAGATGGGAAATACGGTGTGACCGGGTCTGTAGGGCGAAACCGGTGCCACGAGCCCTGATCCGAGCGCAGATGACGTGGGGGTCGTGTCAGGTGGGGAGGGCTTTGAAGTGTCCTGTGGTTTGTTTGTGTCGCTGTTACTCTCAGTTCTGCTTGGGTTGGTGGGGGCAGAATTATCCGGCGTTGAGCATTTATTTGTATCGTTTTCCCTTTTGCTCGTTTTATCGCCAGACTCCGTGCGTCCGGGCTGCGGCGACGCAGAACTGCACGAACTTGGACTGACCGTCCGTGGCGTGTTAGGCCGGCAGGTGGCACTCGGAACGCGAAAACCCGACTTATCTCCACCCGAATCTTTCCTCTCAGATGATTTAGAATATGGCTTGAAACAAGATTTGTCCTCGACCCCGATGTCACTGATCTTCAGTGGGCTGGATTTCGAGTCCTTGTCCGACGTGACCGAGGAGAGTTTGGCAGAAGACGGGGAATCAGATTTCCCGATCTGAGAACATGTTTGCGCGAGAAGGGCGAGCGGACTCTTCTTGGCATCCAACTGTTAAAAAAAGAGAGTTTTAGGGTTTGTTTTTAGAATTATACATATTTTAAATGACTTAAATGGTAAGAAAAATACAGACGCTGTCCTCATTAAGTTTGCGCGTATTAAACCACATCTGTGCTCGCCCGATCTCTGTTGCGCACAGACGTCTCTATAGACTTAAACAGGTTCTATTTTTAAGTTGTTTTATTTATGCTGCGTAAGTTTTTTTAAACGTGCAAACAACGCCTTGGATCTTAAATCTAACACACGACAGAGACATTCAATCAAACACAAGAGGTTTTTGTTTTGCTCATAGCTTCATATTCACATATAGTGGTGGTCACTTGGCAACTATCATTTTACTTCACCTTCTAGCTATTACAGAAAATGTAGGATTTGCAGTTTTTTAAAGAAAAGTCTCCAACACATAAACCGGACACCCGCGCATGCCAATCACTTAACAGTTGGATTTATATTTTATTTGTGTAACAGATGGTTTGGTTTACAGATCAACTTCGTAAAAAACATGTTAACGTTGCCACATATGTATGGCACTTCTGGAGCAGAGTGGAACTCCTAATAGGGAATGTTTACAGATATTAACTGCAGCATATATCATTTATGCTTCTTGTGTTTTTCTTTAAATTGTACAATAACATGTTTCATTGTTCGAAAAAAAATGTTTTTACCTTTAAATATTTAAGTAAACAATTTTTTCCACTATTTTATGTGAAAACCTTGTGAATATAAATCATAACATCGGTAAAACAAAACGCGCACCATGCGTTGGCAAATATTTGGCAAATGATAGTAAAGATTCTTCACGCAAAAAAGAGCTGAATATTCAATACATGAATCCATGATGTAAAGAAAAACACGAAGAGAAGGGCAATAAAATGTACCTCGATCGGTCCGATGTGAAGGGACGGTAAAGGCTGCAGATAGTCCGGGTGCAGAATGTGTCCGGTGCGCGCAGTGAGCATTTTCAACACTTTAACGGGTAACCGGTTCGCCTGGCGCTTCGGGTGTGCGGGAGGCAGAGAGTGCTGGACGGCTTTATGAGTTCGGTTCTTCTCCCACACTAGGTTAAATAAAGCAGACTCCGAAGGCAATGTGATCATGTCCCACTTCTCTCTGCGTAATGTGGAAACACATCTGTAGAACGAGTGTTCCTCAAAAAGACCAAACCAATGTGTCCATATAATAGGAAAAAAGCAGAATAATCCTTAAATGTTCTTGACGAGAGACGCGTAACAAGAGAGCTCAGAGCGCATCTTCAGTACACACTTGCGCAACGCACTTACATTCAGCACAGACGCGTTCACGAGATTAAAGCCTTCACCGTCCTCCAATCAGATCGCTCCGTGAAGTGATTGACAGCGCAAGGGGATATGATGCAAGCAATGTGGGCGTTAGTTTTTCGCATATCAAGGAGTCCAAAACACAAAGTGCATTACATATATCTAGTGTAAATAAGCAACAGATATAAACTTAGACTGATATAATGCCCAGAACACTGGAGCAAACTGAAGCAGCTTAAAATATAATGTATCATACTGGAGACAGGTAATATTTCCAAAATCATGATTATCCAAAGGTCAAGTCAAGCATTGCAGAAATTAAACTGAATGAACCATAAATGTCATATCTGGACGTTTAAAGGCATGCAGACATACATTGTAGGCTATACTGAATGCAGATCTGTTTATCTATAAAATAATCATGCACATCTCTCTGTCTGTCAGTGAAATAAGCACATGACTGTCTGTATGTATGTCGGTCTGTAAGCTCCTTTGTGGTTAAGGTTTGCATTGGCCAACAAGCGTCTCTGTATTAATTTTTTACTAATAGAGTGTTCATCCTTATTAATCATGGCGTTATCTTGAAGGCATCACATATAATAACTTTAATCCGAGCGCTCTCTGGATAATTAAAGTGAAAACACACGGGTGATGGATGAGAGGCAGATATGGTGATGGATGACCGGGGGTTGCTGTTCTCGGCGGCGGCTGTCAGCTCTCGGTACTGCCCGTGAGTTATTAGGCCCAGAAACTCCCCCTTTATTGTGCGGGTGATGGATGACGCCCAGCACACGGGCGTTATTTCATAATGGGAACACATTTCAGACGGGCCATATTTCACCACAGCTAAGTAGAAAGTTTTGAACGCCGCCTCGATATTTCACATCCCGCTGGCACGTTTATGGAGAACTCCACGCATGCAAATACAAGTGCACGCTACAACCTTGAGTCTGTTTAAACGTTCCAGAGAAATACATAAGAAAGCACATAAATGACACTTTCTGTGGTGTTGTGATTTGTTTTTACATCTTTTAATGTTTACACGTTGATAACAAGGTTTTAAAAGGCTGGTTAACACATGACAATTTAGTGTTACAAAATGCCCCGATATGGGGAAAACATGAATTGGGTTTGAAGGCAGAAAGTAACCTCACCCTGATCAAGATAATAATAATAATAATATGTTTTGTTTACATAGCGCCTTTCCAGGGATCAAGGACGCATAACAATAAAGGCAAACAGTAGCACAAAGAAAACAAAAACACAGACATCAAAGTAACAAAAAACACCAAGCACAGTTTATGAGAAATAACAATCAGACAATAGGTGAGTTTTGAGCATTGTTTTGAAATCAGACAATCTATTTGCACAGCAGAGCTGATTTAGTAATGGCTTGATATGAGACTGGAAGGAGAGAGAGGAATCGAAAATGACACCAAGGATTTTAACAGTAACTGATGGAGTTAGAAGAGTACCAGTGATTTTACGGACACAGTCAGAAGGAATTTTGGAAGTAAGTGACAGGGTACCAATAATAATGATCTCCGTCTTGTCCATGTTGAGTTTAAGAAAATTACAGTTAAGCCACGCTTTTATTACATCCACGCAGTCAGAAATCTTGTCAATTTGGTGTGCAAAAGATGGCCTACAAGTTGTATAGATCTGAATGTCATCAGCATAAAAATGATAGTAAAGGCCATGACGATGTAAATTCTGACCCAGTGGTAATATATATATATATATGACCAATAACAGTGGCCCGAGCACAGATCCCCGGGGGACTCCTTGCTTCAGGGGGCAGTGGGAGATCTAGAATTCTGCACTGAAATGTAAAATTGTCTGTCATGGACATAAGAAGAGAAGATAAAACTTTGATATGAAGCCTGATCTGATGTTTTAATTGTGTTTTATTGATTTTAATGTTTTTGTTTTGTCAGGTTTACGAGGAATTGAACGCTGGGCATGGGTGAAGCCTCTGGAAGACCCCAAACGCTGGATATTTATAACCAAAAGGCAGAATTTTCAAGATAATAAATTAACTTATAAAAAAAAATATTTATATGTGAGATGGGTTCTTATATTAAATACAGATAATGAGAAGGATTGCTTCTATTGGGAAGTGAGAGATGTTTCTTCAGCAGAGCAGAGATGAAGCTCATTATCTTCTCATCATTAATCTGTGTCTCAGAAGCATTGAACAGGATCTGCTGGTGTAGTACAGAAGAGAAAACAGCATTAAACACCACAGAGCATCTGTGTCGCACACAGCAGCGGTTAAATAAATCAACAGATATAACATGATGCTCAATCTTTATCTGAAAGGTTTCTTGTGGTCAGGACACATTGATGCTGATTCAAGCACAGATGCTTACAGAAACCAGAGTAAACACTTTTGTTGTGTTTATAACTGTGGTTCTTTTAAGAACCCTTAACAGGTTCTTTGGATAACTAAACATGGCATCGCTATCAAAGTGAACTATTCTTATTTTCGTATGTAATAGATTTTTTTGTGCATGTCAGCATTTTCTTAATCAAAAAACGTTCTCTCCCCTCCAAACAACATCTTTTCTCTTCGTGATGTATGTCTAACACAATTTTACGTGAATTTGGAAATATTTTTTATGAGGCGGCAAATTGTATAAATTCTTACGATCTTATTTGTTCATTTGAGTACAGTTTGCGGCGGTGGCGTTTGGTTTAGGGTAGTCTCAGCCTTTTCTAGAAACACTTCAGCGTCATCTGATTGGTTGAATTCTACAGGATTTCCGGGAGACGTGAGTGATGCGTTCTTTAACGGTCCGCCTGGAAACAACACAAAGCTGTCTTTTGCAACAATAATTTATCACGATCGACTAAACGCGTAATTCTTAAAAGTGTGCGAAGATCACGGCATAAATGATGGTTTTGACACGTTCGTGAATGTACGGCGGTCTGTTACATTACCACTCTTCTAAACATGACGCAGCACAAAACGAAACGTGATTGGTTGCTTTGCCTGTCAGTCATATGGCCTCCGGGGAGGGCCTTGACCAAAGAAAGCGGCCAACGATCCAATAGTAGACTAGGTTTAGGGGAGGGGCTTCAGTATTGTTTTTGATAATAATCGTACGTTTTAATCAAGCCACGCCCCACATTTGTTCTCAATCCAGAATCCATTGTGACTTCGATATACATCACCGTTCGGATAAAAAGACCATCACCAAAGAACCTCCCTTTCATGACGACTTTAAAGGAATAGTTCACCCAAAAGATGGTCACCATTGACGTTCCATAGTAGGAATAAAAATGACTACGGTCAAGTCAATGGGGACCATTTTTGGGTGAACTATTTCTGTAAGAGTCAGTTGTTTGTTTTCTTGGCAAAACAAATCATTTAGTAAGTTCCATATAATGTAATATAATTGATGTGTGCAGAACCAAAAGTTATTTTTTGCTGTTCCTATAATAACAGTTTGGGTTTTAATATAACAAAGATTGTGTTGGGATAAAGAAAAAAAGTGTTTGTTGTGACTCGGGAACGAGTGCATGATGACAGAATCTTTATTTCTGGATGAACTATCCGGTTTAAAACTTGAAACTGTAAAACCCATCTCAGTAGAGATGACAGAAGCTGCTGGGATGCCAACCTGCTCCACGGCACAAACTGACGTTGATACGACGCCTTTCTGACGCCGGCATTCATCTCGTAACAGGTGCGTCTCAGGTGCAGACCAGTTTAAGATGCGTTTGAAGAAGGCTTTCACGATAGCGTCACGTCATGTTTATTTCTCCCGCGGCATTAACCCGATCGAGCCGTAAGTAACGGTGTGAGTCAGTGTGAGGATGAAGGTTTTGTGACGTCTCCTGTTTCAGGATGTCTTATGAATTAGTTAAAGCCGTGGACCTCAGAGTGTCTTTAGGACGGCGAGAGGAATATAGCGTGAAGGATTACAGACGGACATCCATTTATCAGCAGGTGGATCCGGGAACTGCCAGACTGCTGTTATGCTCTGGAATACATTTGACTACTCCGGCGTTCTCGACTGCCACTGGAACCAATTCCTGCAACATCTGCAGCCGAACAGCTCGACGTGTGCCACATCACTGTCTTAAGAACACTGCTGATGTTCGGAAGGGTCCATCACGTTTACTCATATATTCTTATGAGGATCATTTCTCCCAGCTTTGCTTGTTCGAAATGTACTGCTGGGTCATACCCAACACAGTTTTGTTTTACGAGATAGCTCGTTCGTATGAATTTGAATGATGGGTTTAGTATGCGACCTGCTTTAGTGCAAGAGATGGTTAAGAGTGATCATTTCTTGATTTCTGATTTCTTGTATTATTTATATACAAATTAGGCACCTTGTCATACAAACATTATGTTAAAATAATTCTTAGTAACACAGTATTTGTTAACATTTGTAAATGTATGAACTGATCTTTTTTTAATGTTAGTTAATGTCAACACGATTGTTCATGTTAGCTCATGGTGCGTTAACTCATGTAAGCATCACAGATTATGGTTTAAAAAATGTATGAGTAAATGCTGAAATTAACATCAACTACGAGGAAAAAATGCTGTAGAAGTTTTGTGTATGTTAGCTAATGCATCAATTCATAGTTAACAAATTCAACTTTATTCTTAAGTATTAGCACATTTTCTTTTGTCCATTTCAACATTATGAAGAATTATTCATTTGAAATGTGTTATTCCTTCAATGTTTGAACACTTTGTATTCCAACGTATACCCTTCATCTATTAGTAAACCATTAGAAGTCAGAATCGCTCAAGAAGAATAAACACAGTTGCTTTGCGTTTCTATTTAAACACTCTCTGTTTGTCGGAACAATGGCCGACTTGCAGTTCTGTTTATTGGCAGCAAAGACTCATCATTCTGTTTCTTCGGTTTGATATGTTTATTGTCACTGATGTACAAAGAGAACGCATGATTCTGTAAATATGACTTTTTATCGTTGTGGATCTTACAGCTCAATTTTAGGAGTGCTGGTGTTGGTCTTGTCCTGGTCTCAGTTTAGGTGGTCTCGGCTACAACACTACAGACTCCCACACGTGTGCGTCTGAACGCAGTATCAGGTTAAGTGCATTACGGCAGTGATGAGATTAATGTCATCCGAGTGCCTAGTCTCATCTCAAGCTCTCTCAATGAATAGTCTTACTGTGTCTCATGGACCGGATTAAAGATTACCTGCCCGAGAAACTTCCATCAGGATTATCAGAGGGGAGGCGGAGCTGAGACAGTCAGGTGTGGATGAATTACAGTACGAATCTCATACGATGATGTGATCTGCCAATTTCAACATATACTGTATTTTCATGTCATTTTCTCTTTTTGTTCAATTCATTTTCACCTTGTTTATAATTCTTGCTTCTTATTGCACATGTTGTTTAAATGCATGAAGATGGTGGTGTAAATGAATGAGGTAAAATAATCTAAATTTGGGTAGATTTCATGAGATATGTTTAAATTCATATTGCCTTCAATAATATTGAGTTTTGATTGCAGACTTGACGAATCTGAGCTCAGTTTGACTCATAGTTGACGTCTCTTCTCAAACTCTCATGACAGACACATTTCTGACATTTCTGACTCTTTCTCAGAAAGATAAATATCTGAGACACAGATAAGATCTGAACAAACACTTGCTCTCCATTTGATCTCATTCGCGTCTAGGGCAAATAATTGACATTTTAAACGGATGTCATCTGTGATTTTCATTTCGTATCGGCTTATGTTTTCTATAGATTTTCAGCTTCTGTGAAGTTTTTGTGAAGACAGGAGTGTGTGTATCAGTATCAGAAACTCTGGAAAGCGTCTGTAGCAGCTCATGTGAATGAATGATGTGTGAAAGCGATCTGCAGGTCGACAGGAGGCAGGTACGGCTGTGTGATCTCTACACAAAATCAATCCGCCTCAGCTGCAGGGCATGCTGGGATTGGGACGCACACAGACTCTTTCATGAGATCGTTTGAAGTTTTAAACTTGAGCAGAGGAGAGTCATTTAGGACTGAATGAAAGAAGTGATGTGTGTACGGACCCTGCCCTCGTGAATTCACTGCTTTAGTTTGATCCGTGTTTACCTTCACATGTCAGATTAGAGTGTTTCAATAATGCAGTGCATGAAAATCAATCACACAAACTCATATCGATGGCTTCCCTGTCATCATTTCGGTTTGAAACATAAAAGTGCATGTTAGTCTATACTCTTATCTTAGTGCAGATGACATCAAATCGACATTTGCTGTGAAATCATACCCAACTGCTTAAATGATAAATTATTATAATTTTAAAAGCTCACTGTTGTGAATCATGGTAAAATACGGAGATATTTTTAGCACAGATTTTTTAATATACACATTTCATTTTTAAACAGAAAAAGTGACAGATCGCAAATTAAATAATAATATAAGCAGAACAATTTGACTGAAAAGTCGAACTGAAAAATTAACATGAATTTATTTGCTTACGTTTATTTAGTAACCTGGGACAATTATGAATATTTTGTCACGTATGATTGAATATAAAAACTGATGCATGGTGCCTCGCAGATTTTTGTTCATTTTAGCCAGAAAAAAATATGTGAAGAGTAATATTTTGTCTTCATTTTAAATCATATTTTAAAACCTTTGTCTCGTAGGAAAAAATCCTTTATGATTTCTCTTGCATCTTTTCAGACTGATACAATTTCACATTTTGTATCTTTTTTTTCATGTCTTGGAGAGCTTTCAGACCTAATGTTTGTGTAATCTGGGCAGTCGTGCTGGTGTCCGTGTGAGACTGATCTGAGATCTGAGATGGGGTGTGGAGTCCCACAGTGATCCACCTGTAGCGTGCCGTGATGTTAATGAGAGTCTGTGTGTCCTGGTGAGCTTTAATGTCAAACATTACTTGCACTCGGATTCACCACATGCTTCTCTAAATACACATTTACATTGTTCATTTCCACTTGATGTCCGTAGTGACAACATTTTCCCCCCACAAAATGACATTTTGATGGATTCATGCTGCCAGTGAATCACTGGAGAAACCTCATTACAGCAGAACTCATATTTAATGTGTTTTACTGCGTCAGCTCATGGGTTTTGAGGATGAGCGCTCATCGTGCAGCCTGTTCTGTTGGCATCTACAAAATTTGGCAAGATTTTACTCGGATAAATTTGCACCAAAACACTGCGGAATTCAGTCACACGTACAAGCTTTGATTTTAAAATATATCAAAAAGCATAGTTAGTTATTTTTATCGTTTAAGTTAAAAGTTAACTTATAACTTTGTTGTTCTAACTTAAACACGAGTTTTTTATCATCTGAATTAAAGGGACAGTTCAGCCAAAAACACTCTTTCGTGATTTCTTCGTCTTCATGTCTTTTCAAACCAGTATGAGTTTCTTTCTTCTGCTGAACACAAAAGAAGATATTTCGAAGAATGTTGATAACGGAGCAACACTGAAACCCATTGACTATTATTGTATGAACACAAAACCACTGACACACTTCTCAAAATATCTTCTTTTTTGTTCCAGAAAGAGTCATGAGCACATTTGGGTGAATAAATGATGACAGAATTGTATCTTTGGGTAAACTATCTATCAAGCATTAGTATTCCCAGCATCAGAACACACCGGTGACCCATGTTTGGTTCTCAATCTCCCAGCTGAATGCTACAGATTTAGAGGATCTTCTGAAGGTGTGGAGGCAGAACATCATAGAGCGGACGCAGGAGACGGGCATTTGTCGTACCGTACAAAGTGTGCGCGTTTTTCCCTAAGGACAATTTACCATCGTTCTTGTATAGCGAAAGTGATATTTGTAGTAAAACACACCAGAGTAACCACAGTAAAACCCATCATTACTAAATAACTTACTAAATAAACAAACGGTAGTGTTTGTTATGATGAAGAACAGCTTAAATAGATTAAGTGAGATAAAGTGTTATAGTAGGAATCAGAACAAACCAGCCTGACTGGAGGTAGTGAATTAAAACCCATCTTTCGTTTTCAGACTTTAATTCCATAATGTGTGTCAGTTTAAAGGCCTTGTGAAAATTCGTTGATATTTTACGAGGTGGCTTATTCGTATGTTGTGAAAAAACGTACGATTACTAGACAAAACACCACTGAAGCCCCTCCCCTAAACCGAATGTCACTGGCGCGAATGCAAATCGTACTAAATTGTACGAATGAGATCGAACGAATTCATACGAATTAGCCAAAATTGGTAATATAGTTACATTTTTGCCACGAGATTGTGTTGCGACAACTGAATTGTGTAAACACGAACAGAAAATAAACACGAATCAGAAATGTCACGCTGTATGAAGTAACAGTAAAGATAATACTGAACATTGAAATGTAGTGAGGTCCATGTCCATATACTTTACATGCAGTAGAGAGATATAGGCAGGATGTTTTACAGTACAGTGTTGTTTTTAGTTTCAGAGCGTCCTTCGTGACGTGTTTGACAGATGCTACAGGAAACATTCAGGTTATGAGAAACTGAAGACAGTGTTTGTCACGAGATTGATGGGAACAGCAGTTGTGTGTCTGTGAGTCAGGTCTGTAATTCAGTCTCCCACAGCTGCTGCAGTTTCACCCCGGCCGGCCGGACGGACACGTCAGGTGTAAATCAAACGGGACAGAAGAACAAGGGCCTGTCAATGTCCCGCTAAAAGTGCTGGAGCTCTTAGGAACTAAAACGTCAATGACCACCACCTCTCAGAATCGCTCACCGTTAGCAACACAACTACATGAAAAGATGATGAATGAAAATCACTTGTGAAAATTTACCATGGTTTTACTGCAGTAAAAGTATAGTAAACTTTTTTAATCTGTCATAAATATGTTTCATTTTGTCATTTCAGAGACCGTTTATGTTTGGTTAATGAATAATATTTTTTTAACAATAACACACAAACACACAAAGTAAATAACTTTAAGATTTTGTTGTTCCGTGCACAGTGAGAATTTAAAGCCGTGACATTCAGGGTTCAATCGTTTGTCAGACATCAGCAATAGCTCAGAGCTGACCTCACACTGACCTCACACTGACCCCACACACACACACAGTCATGATGTCATTTCAAACTCGTGTGTCTTCAGAGGACTTTGTTTAGGTTGATATAAAGTGATTCTGCTGAAAGTCTTCCACCCTCAGGCGTGTGTGTTGTGTGTGTGTGTGTGTGTGTGTGTTGTGCGGTGTGAACAGGTGAGCGTAACACACGTGTCACTCATCTGTGTCGATGGCTCTTAATGTGAGAGCTGGAGCTTTGATCAGATCGACAGGTCAGATTCTGTCAGCCAGTTTAAACACATCCTTCAGTCACCCAACAACCCAGCTGACGCTCTGAACCGCCTGTGACCTGTTACTGGAATGTTCTGACTTTAGTACGCATCAAACTCTGTGGATGAGACGTGTGGTGTTAAATACACCAGGATCATTTCAACTTGGCCCTCCGCTTTATAAATAAGCAAATACGGTTTGAGTAAATCCTCATGGTATTGGAAGGACGTTTTAAAGAGAAGGAGGTTTCGCCGTTGTCATGAGGTCTGAATGAGATTAAACCTCAGCACAAAGACCGTCTTGTTGTTTTCTCAGGATCTTGTAATAGTTGCGATAAATCTACAGGAAATACTGAACCAGATGTAAATCACATGACCTGTAAAATCTCTCAAACTTTACGGACTGAACAAAGACTCACTGTGTGTGATATCAGATGATACGGACACGCGCGCGCGCACATACACACACACACATGTGCGGTTAACAGATATAATCAAATATCAGCAATAATAGGTGAGAATAAGAGACACATTCCTGAATTATATTTAATAGAATAAACTTAAACTTATAGATATCAATGTACTTTATTTGTAAGTACACTGTTTGAATATTATACATGAATACTTTATAATATTACACTTTTGGAACACATGTCTAGTTTACAACTAGGTGTTTTGTATGTACTGCAACTAAACTAAGTGAACTTATTCGTATACTGATAGTTTACTAGTTCAGTACATTTTCTGGTTTATAAAAGCACACTTTGAAGTATACTGTCAATAAACAAATAGTTTTGTAGTTACTTGTTTTTTGAAAGTGCAGGAATAATAATATAGAAATAAGTATGATTTTAAGATGTTGGTAACACTTGACATTAAGGTACCCTTTGTTAATCATTTATCAATGTGTTCATTAATGGTTAATAAGTCGTTTACAAATGCATTATAAAGCAGTTATAACTGCATGAATAAAAAGGGGATTCTAACGAAATACCTGCCCAATACTGAGCCATTTTAACTCACAAGTTATTAGTGCTTAATAAATGTATTTATTGTAAACGACTTATTAATCATTGATGCTTTATAAAGGGTACCTTAATGTCAAGTGTTACCTACATCTTAAAATCATACTTAAAATGTACAACTTTGTTTCTTTTCGGCATTAATGTGTATACTTGAAATATAACTTGAAGTGTGCTTGAAGTAAATGTCTATGATCGTAGATCAGCTTCAGTTTCACATGTTTTGTTTAAATATAATGCAAATATGTTAAATAATGGAACCGAATGCTTATAACTTTTAACATCTGTATTATTTAATATTTTGTAATATATTAACAATCATCGTACTATTCTATTTATATTTTCGAATATATTTCAAATTTTGAAGATAATATATAGCAAAATGCATTTTCTTTCAGTAAGGATTCTCAAAGAAATACTTTACAGAAGTCATTTTCGTCTAATAGAAGATGCACACGTAAATAAACTTTTCTTTTTCAAAAGGGTATTTCATATGTGATCTCTTCTCACGGCGGCATGAAAGGCATCAATACATTGCCTTCCAAGGCATTTTCTTGTGGACAGATGCTGGGAGAAACGTGTATCCTTCATGGCGAAAAAACAATCCCAGAATGCATTGCAGTGATCTCAGAGAAAGAATCTGAAGAGACTGACGTGAGAGAAGCTTGTAGACAGCTGACTAGGATTTAAAACAGAGCCGGTGTTTATGTCTTTTATATGAACAGATATGCATTTGAGTGTGCGTTCAGGGTTTGTATGAATTTATACATGTGTTTTATCAATTGATCACTTACAGACGTCCAGACGAGGGGGGCTGTCAGGAACTGACGTATTTATCACAGTCGTAAGCTCTAATTCTGTGTGTGTGTGACAGATGTGTCAGTGCAGTAATGGCTTGTCTTTGTTCTGTGTTTTAAGTGTGTGCGTGTCTTCAACCTCGCCTGTCCAGATTATGACAGCTCCTGTATTACCAGAACCATTAGGAACCTCTCACTGGGTTCCAGCAGGTACGCACCACACACACACACACACACGCACACGCACACACACGCACACACACACACATACACAAACACCAATGTCAGTGTTAAGGTTTAATGACACTCTTCAGTTTTGAACAATAGTCGTGATCGAGCGAGATCAACTGTTCTGTCAGATGGTGTCGCTGATGTTGTGTTGCTGTTTTTAACATTTAATTCTGACAACATGTCCCCACAAAGATGGCAAAATCCTTGTCCTCGTGGGGACATTTTTTGGGATCATGAGGAAACAAGCTTATAAATCATACAGAATTAACTTTTTTGAAAATCTAAAACAGCGGCAAGTTTTGTGTGATGGTTAGGTTTACGGGTGGAGGTAGAGAATATGATATACAGTTTGTACAGTATAAAAACCATTGCGTCTATGGAATGTCCCCATAAAACATGGAAACCCGGCGTGTGTGTTTGGAGCAGGTCATCTTCGTGAGAAACACATGTAATGTGACCTGTAGGCGTAATGAAACACGGCTCATAAATCCAGCAGGTTCAGACGAGACTCTCATCATGTGACATCTACAGTCATAATTCACAGCAAACAGCCACTCGTCCTTCAGTTCTTCAGCTTACACGCATTACTCCTCAAGACTTCTGACAAACATCCTATCAAATAAAACAAGAAAATACAACTTTACCATATAGTAGTGAAACTAAGCTTCAGTAGAAAACTAAAGACACTAAATCACACATTTAGTATTTTATTTTTAATAACGTAAGAAGCTTCAGAAACTTAATGTTAATTAGCATTTGGGTCAATGTGACCTTGATTTGTTTTCTGTTTATTTGCTTTTATTCATAGCATGGACATTAAGTTGGTGCTTGGGCTAGTAGTTTTGTTTGTACAGTAGTTATTGAAAAACACAAATTAAAGAAAAGTGTTTTTAAGGAAATATAAATAATTAATAAAACCCCACAGAGTGGTTGAGTTTGGTCATATTTTGTTTAGATGTAGCTTCTTGCTTCAGGTTAAAGTTATACCTTTTAGTTTTAGTTTCCTTGACAGGTGTGTCATTATGCTTATGTTCACGAACAATAACAAAATAAAGGTTTCATATCATTTCATAAATCTTTCCTGTAGCTCAGTGGTAAGAGCATTGCGCTAACAACGCAAGGTTGTGGGTTCGATCCCAGGGGATTGCACATACCTATGTAAAATGTATAGGATAAAGCAATGTAAGTCGCTTTGGATAAAAGCGTCTGCCAAATGCCTAAATGTAAATGTAAATATCACACATGGGTGTGTAAATTATGACCATCCGTATTACCAATAAAGGACTGAACTTTAAGAAATGTTTGGACTTTGCTTTTAACGTGATGAAGTCTGATTTTCAACTCTTTCTGGACATGTTGTATGATGTGTGTTGCGTCTGTGACTCGTCTTTAATCTCTCTTCATTTTTCATGAGGCTCACAATTTTTCTTCCCAGAATCCTCCGTCTCTTATTTCTCAAATAGATTTATCCAGACGGGTTTAAGAACTAAGACACATGTTGAATTTTTACTAGGTTTTATTACGTTGATAGGATTATGACCGAAGATGACGTGAGGGGATGTAGACCTGGAGTACTGAGTTAAGGTAAACTGGCGAATTTGCCGTTGTCGTTCTGAAGGCCAGTGTCAGAGATCTAACCTCGATGCGCCAGCCAGTGAAGTGAGATCAGGAGGGGTGTTACATGGGTTAGGCTGATTGAAAACTGAATTCTGGGTCATTTGCAAGGGCTTGACTGCATTGGTTGGAAGGCCGGCCAGTAGAGAATTCCAGTAGTCCAGTCTTGATATGACCAGAGCTTGGACTAGCAGCTGAGAGGCATGCTCCGACAGGAACAGCCTGGTTTTCCTGATGTTTTAGAGCACATACCTTCAAGTTTGAGAGGTTGCTGCGATGTGGGTGGAGAACTTCCGCTGGTCGTCAGACATCACCCCCAGGATCCTCGCAGACTTGGTGGGTGTTATAGTTGAGGATCCTAGCTGAATGGTAAGGGGGTGTTCAATTGATGGCTAGGCCGGTATAAGGGAGGTTGAGTTATAGGTGATACTCTTCTTCATCCAAGAAGCGATGTCCAGAAGGTAGGCAGAGACGCGGACAGAGATGGTGGGGTCATCTGGCTGAAAAGAGAGATAAAGCTGTGTGTCATCTGCATAAAAATGTTATGAGAACCCATGTGCCTTCATTATTGGACACAGGGAGGTGGTATATAAAGAAAAGATGAGAGGGGCAAGAACTGATCCCTGAGGAACTCCAGTTGTCAGCTGGTGAGATCCTTATGTCTCGCCTCTCCAGGATACTTTAAAAGATCTGCCTGTGAGATAAGAGTCGAAGCAGTTGAGTGCGGTTCCAAAGATGCCCAGTTTGGAGAGAGTGGACAGCAGGGAGTCAAAAGCAGCAGAGAGATCAAGCAGAATAAGGACAGATGACAATGAATTAGCCCTTGCCTGCCATAGGTTTTCAAAGACAGACAGGAGAGCGGTTTCTGTGGAATATCCTTTCTAGAATATCCTTTCTAGAAGCCAGATTGCTGACTGTCCAGAAGGTCGTGCTGTGAGAGAATTTCATTTGGCAGACGCTTTTGTCCAAAGGTAAATGGTTAAATACTATTGTTTGAAGGGCCTTGGAAAGGAAAGGCAGGAGTGAGATTGGTCTGCAGTTGCTGATCACTGAGGGGTCGAGTGTTGGTCTCTCTCTCTCTCTCTCTCTCTGTCTGTCTGTCTCTCGCTCTCTCTCCTGTTAACTGGTTTAAGTTTTACATATCAAGAATTTGTATACAGTAAATGATAACAATAAATGCGGTCAGTTTTAGTTTAATTATTTGCATGCACGTGTATGTGTGTGCACGTCTGTCTGTCTGCGTGTGTGCGTGTGCGTGCGCGTGTGTGTGAACGCTGAGGCTGCAGTTCTCCGCTCTGAACTCATGATTGATGAACTCCATCAGAGAGAAAGAGCAGGAGAATGTGAGACGACAGAGAGAGAGAGAGGTTGTGGTAAAGCGAGATTATGTGCACAAAGAGAGAGAGAGACAGTGATGGATGTTCTGTGTTGTCGGCAGTCGATGACACATTCAGATTTGTCATCTTGTTAGTCTGTAATGAATGAGCGTGTGCTATATTTATTATCTCACGGGCTCAGGGGGCGGAGCTTCTCTCACCTGTCACATATACTGGACGTGAATGACAGAACATTCCTTCATCATTCTGTCTCTCATTTCCATACGGTATGTGTTCAATTATGATGAACAGCTGATGACAACTCTTCATGTGTTGATATAGACATTTTTCAAAACATCAACAATTATTCTGTCATTGACTTTTTTTTTGCCTGTTCCCACACTGGTAGTGTACTTCCAACATAAAATACGCACACTTTAGTAAACACTCAGGTTTCTTAGATTTTTGTGTGGTGTTCTATGAAACTGAACTCACACTCTCTGACTCGACCACATGTGTGTAACAGCAAATGTGTGTAATACACAACCGTGTGTGTTTGTATTTTGAAAGGTGATCAATTCTTGGCTGAAAAAGACCCAGAGAAAATATACTAAATTTACATTTAATGTTACAATGTATTCAGTAAATGAACCATGGGCGTATTGATAGTGACTGTGTTTTTATTAATTATGTATTTATTTTTATTATTTATTTATTTGATCTATTAATATATTTGTATAATATTTAATAAATGTATCATTCAATTATATATAATAATACATTTGAATTATTTTTTATAATATAGAAAATATATTTTATTTTTGTCTAATTTACTACCACTTGTATTTTCATAGTTTTACTACAAGTACCATGGTTAAACTATGGTTGCTGTAATAAAATAATTAATATGTGGTTACTGTGGTTTTACTACAAATAAAACGCATGGTTTCTTCAGCTAAAATTATTTTCAAAAGGAAGCTTTAAGTCCTAAAAAAATAGTAATACACTTTGGTGTGCTTGGTTTATTTGTGGGCAGATTATATAAGGCAGTGAGTAAAACCATGAATTCAAATAAAAGTAATATTTAAAGATATTTAAAAGCAAGACCAAATGATGCATAAGAAGTCAAAATCCCAATAAAAAAAGGAAAAATATTAATTTTGAAGAATAAAAACAGGATGCTGTCCACCTGCCCAAACAAAGACAGATTCATACTGTGTGTGTGCGTGCTAGCGTGTGTATCAATGCTGACCCTCACACAAGAACTTCTCTCCAAGCGTGTGTATAAAGCTGAAGTGCGGTGTATTTCTGCTGTAATGTGTCTGTTATGTCTTTATAGTGCACTAACTGTGTTGATGCTGCTGAGCGTTGTAAAATGAGAGCGCTCGGTCGTCCGTCCAGCTGCCTGAACTTAAACTGTAACTCAACCTTACCGACTACACTCGTTTTAGACAAGCAATTAAAGCTGATTTATGAGGCAGACAGACAATCAGAGTGTTCTATTGACCCTCAGAAGGAGGCCAGACACCGTTTTTAGCTGCTCTGAAGGTATTGAGCAGGAGGTTGTAGGGTCACATCTCAGGAATGTGAATTTGTCTAATGACCTCTGTGATCTCTGGTGTGCTGCTGCCTTTATTATAGTTATTTATATACTAAACTATATTTTAATTTCATTTATTTATTTATTTTATTTTATTTATTATTTTATTTTATTTTATAATTTTTTATAATTTTATTTTATTTTATTTATATATTTTTTTGGAACACACCTGTGATGCCATAGTATGCTGTAGGATTGGTTGTTCTGACCTGTCTTGTCTTGTTATTGGCTGGTAAATGGTTACTTTGTGTGTTTAATGAGTAGCTGGTGTGTTAATGGTCTTCTGGTGTTTCGAGATTCTCCTGGGGAGTTTCTCAGTCCCTTTGGTTGTTGTTTTTCTCTTGTCTTCAAAAAAACAAAGTATCTATACCGTGTTGCTGTTCCCTCTGGTGTTAAGCAAACTTAAAATTTAACAAAACATTTCACGATATCAATGACTTTGGTTTGACTTTGCATTTCACAAGTTTACATTTATCTGGGATCACATGCTAATTAAAAAAGTTGTCAACAATTTTTATAATTGTATAAGTGGACTAGTGGCTTTTAAATTCAATTAATATGCTTTTTCACAAAATAAATCTGTAAAAGAGAAAAACTATTAAATGGGAAGAAACATTTTTTGGAGACAAAGCCTCTTAAACCAAAGTGTGTCCAATAATGTCAACAATGAAAGACAAAGGTTTTCATATCCCTTCCAAAACAACTTTTCATTTACAATCATTATTTGGATTTGGCATCATTTCTTCTCTGCTTTTTGCAACCCATCCTCATTCCTGCTTTGTGTTTCTATCTCTGACAGGTGTGAGGTTGTAAATAAATTCTCATTTGAGCACAGGCAGTTTGACGTCCGTTAGGGACCGTCTGAAGTTCACAGAGACAGTAAGAATGCCTCTGGCACCCGTGACTCTCATGACAGTCAGGTGATGTGTTTGTTGAGGTTTAATTTACGACATGAAGACTGTGTGATAATTGCTGCCCTGTCTTTTGCTCTTGATGTAGTGCCTCAATAACGCTGACGGGAGACGTTTGTTCTGTTTGTCCGCCGTTTGACCTCTTTTTTTAGAACGACATCTCTCCCGTTCCTGTAGTTTAGCTGTAAACTGTGTTGTTCGGGCCTTTTAATCTGTTAACAACCAGGTTTGTGTTGTTGATCGTGGTCTTAAAGCTGTCAGGAGGGCCGTAAAACATGGGCACACCCTGTCAATACAGTAATTCACATCAAACTCGTAAACTGTTCGAGACAGTGTTCAGTTTAACCTGTTTTTACGGCGTTCACACCGAACATTGGTAAATGCATTATCTAGACGTACTGGCTCTGTTTTTAATCGTATAAGCAACCTTCTCGTAATTTATTCAGTACAGTATAGATTCATATGTATCGTGAGGGTATTGTGTCAGAATGTTTCAGGATAACAGCACTTGTCAAATGAATTAAACATCATTCTGTAATTCTGAGTGATGTCTCATTAAGCACAAACTTGTTCAGCTTGAAAAGGTGCCGGAAAAACTGTTTGAAAAGTTTTACACTTAACATCTAATTTGGTCCGGGGTGGACTTTTCTGTGTGAAGTTTGTCAGCCACCTGTGAGAGAGAAGACGTTTCTGGAAACCCCCCACTAGAGGACTTATAATAGTGCTGGATAAATCAAATAAAGCCTGGTGATTGTTCCAGTCCTGGATGCTGATTGGTCAATAGTTGTCCCTTATGTGTAATATAACATTTTGTTTCTGTTTATATTAGGGATGCACCGATGTATCGGCCACTGATATTAATCGGCCGATATTGGATTAATTTAACACCATCGGCCTTTTTCATGCTATTGTCGATATGCCGATGGTGTTAAATGAATCCAATATCGGCCGATTAATATCGGTTTATTAATGAACAGCATGGAGTCAATGAGTTGCATGTTGGAATAATCCAACGTTTTTCTCTGAGTAAAATTATTCAATAGCAACAGCACAGACTTTATTTAAGTTTATTCAAGAAATGCTCAATGTAAAGTCAAATATGAGTTAATGTTGTTAAAAAAAGAATGAATGAATGAAGTTGTCAATGTCATGTTGTCTTGTTGTATTTTTATTTTAACCTTGTGCCTTGTCTTAAAATGTTTAATGGATCCAATTCATGTTCAGTAAAATGTATTTAATGCAGAAAAATACTAGCTAGTAGTGTAAAGTACTACGCAATTGACCAATATCGGTATCGGATGATGCTTGTTTGTTAAAATCGTTTAACAAACAATCGGTGCATCCCATAGTTTATATCTAGGTCTTCTAAAGCGGGGTTCTCAACCTTTTTTACCCCAAGGCCCCCCATTGTATTCAACAATATTCAAAGGCCTCCCTCTTGCTCACAAAAACTCAACATTTTTTCACACTTAAATATTTTAGAGCTTGTCATTAACTGGAAAAATATTTATTCAATATAAAAATGGCCAAATAATAAGAAATAGTGTGCTTTTTTGTTTTTTAACAATGTATTTCAATGCTCATTTTGTCAAATTTTATTGATCATAGATCATCTTGAGGCCCCCTTAGAAGTCAGCTGGGGCCCCCTTGTGGGCCCCGTCCCCCTGTAATGATAAAAAAATTCTGTCCTTAACCACTTAACCCTGAAATAAACCATGGTTTTATCAAGGTTAAAATGTAATAGTAATATTTTTTGGTGGATTGATTTCAAATTTATATTGCCATTGTTTATTATAAAAATATCGTTACATTGTGGTAACTGTGGAGAGACGATGGTAAAGACGTGGTTAGTGTGACTTTACTACAAAAAAACAAAAAACTATGTTTAGCAGTTAAACCATGCACGCTTAATAAGACCGTTTCAGCGGCAAATACATATACAAACGTTATGTGGCCCACTGTTGAGTAGTTTTAATTTAATTTAATACAATTATTGTACAATAAAATACTAATACAAATGAAATATAAAGTAAATTGTTGTATTATAACCAAACACAGACTTGAAGTTAACTTCAGGCCAGGCGTGTGTGTTCGATGAAGCCGAATATAAGGCAGTCAAGGCTGTTTCATACTGAAAATACATGTTGCTTACATTTAAATAAATGAAACGGAAGTAGCGATTGTCTTTTTTTTCCATACTGTGACATATTGTATATCCAAGTGAAACGACTTCTGAAATGAGTCAAATTTAATGAGGGACTTGATTTCATTCACTGACAACTGAACGGATTGTTAAAATGTGAAAGATTTGAATGTCAGTTTGCGATCTGTCAGTCATTGAAGCTCCGCCCTCGCGCCATTCCTGTAACCAGATGTTTCCAGAGGGGGAGGAGCTTAACATTTTTGATTAAAGATTTCAAGTGCAAATTATTTTTTTAAATGCACAGATAATTAATCTATAATAAATGCTTCACCACTGTGTCAAACAATGAGAATTATACATTTTAATTCCAACCCGACTTTAATATACCGTACACACGTAATATACGTTTACTCTCTCTCTCTCTCTCTGTCTCTCTCTCTCTCTCTCTCTCTCTCTCACACACACACACACTCTCTCTCTCTCTCTCTCTCTCTCTCTCTCTCACTGACTGTAAAGACTAATCGAGCATCAGTTAAGATGGTTTATGTGTGTATGTATACATTGTGTAAGCGTGTGCGAGGAGATTACAGACTGCTGATCTCAGCTCAGTGTCTGATGTCTTTATTTGCTGTGTAAACACTAAGCTGTTAAATCTATTAGCTGTGGATGAGATTTACCGTCAGAGCGAAAGAAACCAGCGTCTGCTCTGTTTTACACACGTGTGCAGTATGTGTTCACCTGCACACGTGAGTAAACATTTCATCACAAGTCGTATTATTGACAGCAGAAGCTTTGATTAGGAGAAATAAGAGTTTGATGTGTTGTGTAGACATCTGTTGCTGTTGCTCTTCTGTGGCTCATGAGAACTGGTGGAGTTCTAAGTTGTGTTTCATTGAAGTATCAACTTAGTCTCTGATGTTTCTCCTAAAAAAGAGAATGAAATGAGAGTGTAATTGCAGAGACACATGACAAGTGTGGAGGTGTAAATGAATGTAGATTGTAGAGGTAAAATCATCTGGATTTGAGTAAATGTGATGAGAAATGTTTGAGTTGATATTGAGATCTTACAGACCAGACAAATCTGAGCTCAGTTTGACACACTGTTGACATCTCTTCTCAAACTCTAATGACAGACACATTTGTCAGATTTCTGAACCTTTTTCTCAGGAGAAATATCTGAGACGCAGATGAGACCTTTTACTGGTTATTCTCATTGCTGTCTAGGAGAAATAAGTGAGATACTAAAGAGATCTCATTTTTCTTTTTTAAGGGTGGGTGTTTAAATGTGTAACCACGCTCCTCTGCAGATGCTGGTAGCTGCAGGCATTATCATCTGGCAGGAGATAAATTGCCGTGGGAGTTTGGGTCGTGTGTGGTGTGTGTGTGTGTGTGTGTGTGCGTGCGTACGCTCGTGTGTCAGGCAATCCAGAGGATAATTGCTTTCTGTCGTTGATTCTGTTTGTCTGAGCTTGAATCTCTCTTCTTTTCATCCATTCATCTGCACTTCCACTCCATCATCCATCCATCACATGCTGAACACCATCACAGCTCGTTTCCCTTCCACAGCCGGTACTACACGCGCGTGTGTGTGTGTGTGACATCATTAAAATGATGCTTTATGTTCCACTTCTCTCTTCTGTGACACAAGAACATGACAACCCCTAAAACATAATCACAATGGCACTTATACACTTCTGTGCCATTGAACACCCCCTCTGTCCGCCATTGGTCAGCCAAACAGGAAGGCCCGGCATTAGCTCACATCATTGGGTGCTGACACAAACAGAGCAGTGTTTTAAAAGATTTGAAAAAGTGTTTTCACTGTTCTGATTTATTTTAACATAAAGAAATCAAACACAGTAAATGATCAGTGTGAAAGCAGCACATTCTTGTGTTATGTCAGGAGTTACACTTCAGAGACATGTCTGTTGCGCGTGTTTGTGTTTCAGGTCTCGGTGAGGTTTATTACCCCTGCTCTTAATCACAGATCACGTTGTTACGTACATGATTTAAGTGCTGTTATGAAGCTAAACACCGCAGGATAAGAGAGCGGACCATTTTATTCTGTAAATACACACACAGAGAGAGAGAGAGAGAGAGAGAGAGAGAGAGAGGACATAAATCTACTGACACTATCTCTGTATCATTTCCTAGTGTCGACCTTGGCAAATGTGCAGGAGGCAGTACAGAGAATAGGACAATTGTGTGTGCGTGTGTGTGCATGCGTACGTGTGTGTGCGTGTGGGTTTGTGTGAGAGGGGAGCTTTGTGATATATGACCAGTCAAGTCGGGTCGATTATAGAATCAAGTGTGTGTGTGTGTGTGTGTGAGAGAGAGAGAGAAAGCAGCTCTGTGATATATGACCAGTCAAATCCAGTCGATTATAGAAGTGTGTGTGTGTGCATGTTAGAATGATTGTGTGTGTCTCTGAGCATGTGTGTTAGTGATTGTGTGTGATTGTGTGCCTGGTTTTGTTTGCCTATGGACATTTGGTCACCAAAATGATAGTCAAACCTTAGATCACCATCATTACGTGAACCCACCACGAAGACACCCACCCCAAAAAACACGAGTGTGAGTGGTTTATGTGGACACTGACATGAGTATAACAATGTAAACATGGTTTACGTGTGTGTGTGTGTGTGTGTGTGTGTGCACTCACTCTTGTAACTGTTGTGATCTGCGGCATAAAGTTTATTTATATTTTGATGCATAAGACTTTATTAGTGAAGCTATGAAGTGATTGGATGGAGAAAATGACTGTTCCATCAGGAATGCTATTCAAGAATTGAAATAACAAAACAAAATCTGCGTGGATGAGGTCCACTCAGTCTCTGTAGATGCCATAACTACAACATTAAGGGTGACGATGGCTTTTTGAATAAGATGTAGACAACATTGCCTGTTCTTCATTATACTATAGGCTAGTGTCGTGTATATTTTTTTTAGGTCTCTTTAAAATGTAAAATAGGCACTAAAATTGTCTTTTCATTGAAAATAATCTGCAAGTGCCAATAAGCATATTTCACAGTCGTCCACTGGTTTCAGCATCTTTTTGAACAAACGCTTGTCAAGGTGAAGTGATGTCATTGCTATTTGTCGGAGCTCATGAGTGATTCTCAATATTGATTTGAAAGCATTTGTCGTGTTTTACAGTTTTTTCACAGCTGAAGGATTATAACATTTCAAAGCTGATGGCGATGATTCTTTCTATTTACAGAATGAAATCACATAAACAGATGGATGTGTGTGTTAGATTTATGTCAGCTCCATTACTGCAACACACACAGGACGTGTGTGTGTGTGTCCGCACGTGTGTGTGTTCGCATGTGTGGTGGAAAGTGTGAGTTGGGTTTCCCACTCTGATTCAGGTTAAGGATACAGATAAGAATTTAAATCCTGTTTTGCTTTGTATTAAAGTTAAACCAAATGGGACTTAATATGATTTATTACAGCAGTGTTTTTCAGCCTTGACTGGTAAAGTGTTTGTGGAAGCCCAGGGACTCATATGTGATGTAACCTTAAAGGTTTAAACTACAGTCGCAAAGTGAACATTTCACTGCCCGACATTCATCAGTGCTCAGAATAAAAAACTGATCTGTTTTTCAAATAGAATAATTTTGCATCGTGTTTTTATTATTCATTTTATCTTGATGTTTTGTTTCTGTTCAGTAAACTACATTTTCTGATGCTGTGTTGGGTCTCTGTGTCCTAAGACCGCTTGAGAACTGCTGGTGTAGTTTTGTACCGTAAACTATAAATCTGTCAGTGGACATGGACTGTGTTTTATTAACAATCTAAAATGGAGCGTTTGTGTCAGATTCCTGCGCTCCAACATGGAAACAATCTCATCTGAGAGATGACAGCAGGAAATCAGCTCATCCTGACAAATGACTTTTTCCCAGTGAGAAAGAGTGATGAGACAGAGAGAGAGAGAGAGAGAGAGAGAGAGAGCAGCTGTTGATGTTGGACAGTGATGTAGTGTCTCAGTCCAGAGCTTTGGGACTCATCGGTACAAATGTTTTATGAGATGCAAATGTTTCCCATCATCTTATTACAGAAGCGGGGTGGGGGGGTCACAGGCTTTTCTGTGATTCACATCTTATACTGAACGGATACATAAGGTATTAATTCAACGATTTGGGGCTTTTAGAGGATTCTTGTTATTGAGCTAATGTCATCTGTGTCAGTCTCCAAATATATTGACAATTTTCTCCGATCTAGTATTTTGAGTAAATATTGTGTGAAATTGGAGTTCATTGCAGTGTTTCCATTGCTTGACATTCTGACGTGTTTTTGCTCTGTTGTTGATGCCATAATAAATGGAACTCTAATAGTCACACAACTGTGATAGTTCTCATATCAACAGCTGGTAACACAAGAACACCCAAAAACAGATCCAGTCGCAACGCACAGAGGTTTCCGTGTTTGTTTCTAGTGCGTGTGTGATGCACATCTGTGTTGTGTTGTTTTGTTGCAGCTGTCTCTCACAGGAACACAGAAAACAGCTGTCAGATTCTCATCAGATCTTCTGTAATGAATCTTGTGAGTGATGGAAGGTCCGCAGACACAGATATGATGCCTTCAGAACAGAAGAATCATGCCGTGTGGATTTTATTGTGATGGACGGGGTTTGACATGCACATGTTTGTTTCAGAGATATTAATGTGTGTATGTATGGTGATGTAGATGGTGATAACAGTTCGGATGTTATTGAAATGTTCTGATTTTAGTGCCGGTAAACTCTATTAACATGATTTAAATCATGGCCATACCTCATTTTTTCTTTAGTTTCGTAGTTGTAATTTCTTTTGTCAAAATTCAGATCAAAATTCATGGTAACAGAAAAATGCTGTCTTTTAAAAAAAATAGACATGAGCTGCTTTTATTTATTTCATTTTTAATAAAAAATATATTTTTTTGGAAAAATGTTTGATATATTAATTATTGTTAAGATTAATTGTTTGGTACAGAAAAAGTACCAGTCAAAACTTTTGAAATGCTTTAAAGAAATATTTTAATAATGATCTTAAAAATTTTTTAAATTACAAGGCGACCGCTTAAATGTTTTTAGAAATTACTTGAGTAAACAAAATTTGAGTGTGCCAACCAACCAACCAACATATCACTTTATTTCGTTAAGAAAAATTGTTTAAAAAATATTTTTTGAAGGATGACTTATAGACCAATGAATATTTAGCCAATAAGAAGGGATTCCAGGCATCATTTAAGTATAAATAAAAATATATTTTATAATAAGTAAAATTATTTTATAATGTTTTACTCTATAATACAGCATTATACCCACCAGATCCCTACGCTCTGCAAACAACGACGTCTTGTGGTGCCATCCCAAAAATCTGACCATAATTCTCTGGATCTGTCCCACATTTGTGAAAGGATCTTCCCGCTGCTACAAGAGTCTGTGTCCATCTTTAAGAATCGGCTGAAAACTCATCTCTTCCGTAGCACCTGACCGATCAGTTCTGACTCCTATTTCTTTTCTACTCTATCAAAAAAAAACGTAGCATTGTATACGGCGCTGGGCTATATGAGACCAGTTTACTACACTTATGCATTTTGTTGTCCTTATGTTGTTCCAATTGTTTACCTTATTTGTAAGTCGCTTTGGATAATAGCGTCGCTAAATGACTAAATGTAAATATGACCGCGCGCTGAAATATTGAACATTACACACACAAGGTTAGTAAATGATTTAATGACACGTTTCTTGTATGAATGTTGCTTTAATTCTTGAGGTTCCTGTATTGTACGTTTTAAAATACTGTTTTAATCATTTTCTTCGCTCATTCATTATTTCAGTAAAGCAGTATTACCAGCACAAATGAACACAGGTTTAAGAACACAAACACTGATGTTCTTAGCATAGTAACCAGAGCCAATGAGAGAGAGACCTCTGCCAACGGAAGTCCAAAACGCTGGAGCGTCACGTGATTCATGGAGCCTTCAGATAGTTCCAGGAAGTTACGTTTTCTCTTTAAATGCTTTATTTCTTTCATTTTTGTATTCATTTAATGGCTTAAATTGGTTAAACGTTTACCTCAGTTGGTCCGTTTAGTCGCGGCTGCATGCGTGACTTCCGGGAACTATCGAGGGCCTTCACGAACAGCCATTCCTGTGGAAAAACTGTTCCAGTGGAGTCGACGCGACTCTCGCTCTCAATGTCTCTGACAGAAACTAACGGCCCTCGTCTCAGCTTCCGGCCGGGCCTGAGATCAGGTTGCCTGCCGGGAACCATCGAGACCTCCAGATGAACTTAAGCGGACGGGCGCGTCACCACGGCGACCACAACATCAGCAGAAATAGCAAACAAAAAGGCGGCTCAGATTTCACGGCTTATATCACGGCGATGCTGTCAACGGCGTGACACGTTTAACGGAAATGACCACGCTGGCACACTCACCGCGGGATTTCACTTCCTCCACCACAACAATCGATGTTTAAGAAGGTGCGGCCTGCCGTTCTCAGGACGGTTTATTTTTACTCCTGCGCTTTGCTAACAATGCGAGCGTGACGGTCAGGCGCGCACTTAAGAGTCGCTGAAGGAACCACAATCAACAGATGTTGACTTTGATGATAAAAGACTAAAGGAAGAGAGCGAGCGCGAGAGAGAAAGACAGGAAGTGGGAGAGCGGGTGACAGGAAGTGAGAGAGGTGTGCGGGGTTTGCTCGCTCGGAGAACTTCGTTCACTGTCACTCTCATAACTCATTTATCTGTGTAGGACTGAAGTTCAGACCGATGACACGTCATTGTGGGCGGAGTCACCCAGCATCACACGGCTTTATTATAAATCGATACTCTTCAGAGTTGTTTATTATAAAACTCGGTTTCACATTGTAAACATTTGGAACAGAAGATTTATTCAAACATCCGGTCAGAGATTTAGATTTCATGCTGATTTAAATGGTTCACTTGAATCCCACATTATTGATCTCGGTCACTTTCTCTGACTAATGTCCTGACAGTTCCTGTTCCGGCCCGGCTGATATATAACCGACCAGTGAAAAGTGAAGACAAACACGCACTATTATGGGATAGATGTGGAGGCTTATGGGATGCTTTTCAGCACATGAACCAGGGTTATTTTAGTTTTTGGCATATTACACATTTTTTAAATGGGGATGTGTTTTTATATTTTTAGTTTCTATGAAAACTTCAGTTACATTGATTATGTTCTTTTCTACATAAGTGTATTTTACTTCTATTTCAGTTTCGGTTTATTTTCTGTAATTTAAGTGCCTTTATGCTGGTTTGGTATGTTGTGATGCTGGTCTGTGCTGGTTTACGCTGGTCTTACCAGCATCAAGACATACCTAACCCAGCATATGCTGGTTTTTTTGCTTACCTTTCAAATTTTCATTTCATTTACGTTTTTCAAATTATTTCCGATCTACATTTTATTTTGATTTCAATTAACATAAGTGTTTTAATAGATTTACTTTTAGTTCATGACACGGATGCCATCTAGCCCAAAGCAATACAAACTAAATGTGCTGGATCCTCCTTAAAAGTCTGTTTAATGTTGACATTTTTTTGTGTGACTTTTGTTGGATAAAAAACGTCTTTGAATGTTTCTTCTTTCTTTTTAGGAGTGTTGTTTAAACACACACAGGCTTGTATCTGTGTTTTACTATGTTGTGAGCTTCTATTCTTCTAGAAGGTTCATCGTGGTCCTCGGCATCTGTACAGACAGAAACGATTTCATAAAACAGCCATGAGTCAAAATCATGACAAACGTTCACAAGCTCTTCAGATGTCTACATGATGAAGGTTCTTCTACAGGACATGACGCTGTATAAAATACAGGAGAACTTTCCCCACTTGTTCATCTGGGAAGCGGTGGATTCATTTCTGGCATTAGATGGGTTCAGTCGGTCTTCTGGGGGAAATTGAGCTGTTCATGGGGAAAACTCTCCAGAGAGAGAGAGAGTTCAGTTCTCCGTCTGTGCTGTGTTTCAACAGAGCATCACTGAGAGAAATCATTGATTATACAGATGACAGATGCAGCGTGTCTTAATATTGACTCTGCTTCCTGTTACTGACTGTGTGCCACATTTAAGAAGAAGCGTTTATGTTATGTAGCATTTATCATAGAGAATCAGATATTATTGTCTTAAGCATTCACAAATGAGTTTAATTCTCTTAAATGCATAAACAGTTTTTAAGCAGCAACAACATGAACATGAATGTTATGTGGCCCAAATTTAACTACTGGTAGATTCTCCACAAAGAATCAATAACTGTAGTTATAATTTAATATAATTCATATACAATAAAAACATAATATAAACGAATAATTATATTACAAAATGTGCAATATTATAACCAAGCACTGACTGTAAATTAGCTTCGGGCCAGGTGCGTGCGTCCGATGAAAACGTCTGAGACATTTCACTCTCAACTAGTTTATTGAGATGTGCTTTGCTCTGTATTTTCTTATCAGTCTTTGTGAGAATAATTTTTGTTCTTTTAACACGCTCTGTATTTGTGCCGTACTGACCATGTGAATGTCTTTACACAAGCTGCTCTTCAGAACATTGTGCGGGGTGCCGGAAAACATGGTTGGTATTGTAGTTCTTATCAGGGTTTGCTCATGTTTGTAAAGCAAAAGTGAGATGACAAATCTCAAAACCCTGCGTAATGTAGAGATCTTAGATTCACTTTTTCTCTGAACGTTTCTCTCCAGCATCTCCAACATCTTCAAAGTCTCCAGCATCTCCATCCACAGCAAATGGACTTTCACACCAGCAAATCAATATCACGTCTGAGGCCTCATTTGTCAACGGTCAGTCTCCATTTACATTCTCTTTCATTTCTTTAGACACAATTGAAATTTTCTGGTCATCATACTGGATGTGCTTTGAATGTTCAAACACATCTATGCATTGTTTAAAGTCCTTTGGGTATAAAAAACTACATTGCTTTTTGTTGGCTAAAGTGTCTTTTGGTGATCTCAATAGTTCGGCTCACGCCCTTCCTTCATTATAAATCTATTTCTTTCCACATCTGATTCCCAAAGCAAACAACACTGATCAGAATGTATCAAACCCAAAGTGCAAGACATTTCCATTTCATTACAGATATACCCTGTTTATGTCATTATGATTCATGTCATTGAAGTTAATAGCTGTAATTGCTTTGATGGTCTGTCTGTTATTGGAGCCACAGATATTCGCAAATAATATCCCTGGATAAAGAGTGTATAGAAAGCGTTCTGTGTTGTGTAGTTCTGTGTTCAGACTGTAAATAATGCTGTTCTGTCAACACTCTGAAGTCACTCCATTCATCTCAAACTATTACACACAGTTTAACCTTCAGCGCACAGTTTGCTGCGTCTGATACTTCAGAGCGACGCTCATTTTTCTTTCTGCTGCTGTTACAATGTGGCCCAAATGATCTGGGTTTGTGTGCAGACGGAGCATTAATCTCTGTGTTGAGCTCGCCTGCTGTGTGCTTTTGTCGTGAATCAGATTTAGTCAATAACAACCTGCTGAATTTCATGGTTTCTGTTTCGAAAGAACCTCTCTCTCTCTCTCTCTCTCTCTCTCACTATATCATATAAAATATCCTATTATTATATTAATTATATTAAATGCCTTTAAATGCACACTTGCACAGCACAGAATCAAAAGAACAGAGGAGATTGAACCGAGAGAGAGAGAGAGAGAGAGAGAGAGAGAGAGAGAAAAAGCGAGGTCATTTTCCAGCAGTGTAACCACTGGCGCTGCAGTCTGTCTTATCAGCGGTGATTTACAGCGATGCTCTCGGCTGCAGCACTATCATTAATAGAAGCGTGTGTGTGTGTGTGTGTGTGTGCGTGCGTGCGTGCGTGCGTGTGTGTGTGTGTGCGTGCGTGTGTGTGTGTGGTAACATCATTAATAGGGACAGTGATTAATTTCACACTGATCTCTGAACAGCCTGAAGTGTTTGATTTATAACACAGAGAGAGTTCAGCTCATTGACTCCTTATTTATGCTGATGGCCAATTAGTGAGGTCACATGAAGTGTTTCACAAAGATCGGCCTGCACCCATCGCAGGAAATGCACCGCTGCATGCTCGAGTGTTGCAGTGTTTTATTCAGCAGTATTACGTGATATTGTTATGTGTATCACTTGAGTAAATACAGATGACTGAAGTACATAGATATTTCTGTCTATTCTATTGTGTTGTAAATGCTCCAGATTTCATCCTTCTTGTCATCTTAATCTTATCATTTTTACTTATGTTTTATTTCTCTATGTAATTTGTGAGGGAGAGTCACATGAAGGGTTTTGTGACACATGGGCTGTTCTATTTAGGCAAGCCATTAGTTGTTGCTTAAAAAACTTCATGACATGTTTATATTCAGTCTATACAAAAACATTGAATGCAGTGTTTTGTGAAAACGTTTTCAGTTTATCACCTCGAGCTAGTGTCTCAAGTTCTTGACTAACAACATCTGAAGTTTCAAGACTTTCACGTTTTGTTTGTTACGTACATACACAGAACGATGCTGTACACTCTTTTGTGCTGGGTTCTTTTTAAACCTGGCGTTGGGTCAAATATAAACATTTTCTGGGCTATTGGGTGGTATGGAAGAAGGCATATAGTGAAATGGTTTGTTCCCATCCTAGAGTTTTCAATTAACCTATATAGTCTAGGGATAACAATAAAAGAATGACGATAGAAGATAGAAAGAAATCTGAAAATAAATTCTACAATGTGATATGAAAACAATTGTATTGAATCCTCATATAAGGAACATAAAAATATAAGAAAAATGAACTATGTAATACACTAACATATGCTGAATTGCTTTATTGTCACTTTGGATAAAAGCATCTGCTAAAAGCCTAAATTTGAATTTATATGAATATATATCTCGCTGCTGTCCTTCTGAAACCTCGTATCTACTAATCCTGTTATATTTTTTGCCATAAATCATTATTTTTAGTAATTCTTTATGTTTGTCACTTTGCAAATAATTAACCAATATAAAGTTTCAAAAAGTGCTGGGCAACTTTGAAACTACACCGTGTTGAATTCATGTTGAAAAAGTGCAGTTTTTTATTTCCTAAAAAACTGTGAATTTGGACATCCGAGGTTTTTGAAGAACAGCAGTGATATATGCGTGCATCATTTGGAAAGATAAGTTAATGTAAAGCCGTATGGAGTCGCTGGTAAAACTAAAACAGAAATCCTTTGAAGCATGTTTTCATATGTTTGTGATCAGCCGGCGGTGTCGTCTGGGGGCGGCGGGCATGTTGGGCTGGAAAGCGAACGGATAACATCATGTTCCTAAAGGAGCTTAATCATCTTAATGAAGCGGTTGTGCTGCTAAACGAGTTTAATCGTGTTAATGAGGTCTGTGTAAGCACACCTGTGCAGAGAAACAATCCCACAATCCCTCCCGTGTGCACAGGTGACCAACACACGGCTCATTATAGACCAATCACACGAGGTCTCGCATTAACTCAATCTCATGTCAGCCCAAACCTGTTTGACTTTCTTTCTTCTGCAGGACACAAGAGAAGATATTTTGAAGAATGTTGATAACCAAACAACAATTGACCTCCAGTGTATGAACAAAACCACATTTCTCTAAATATCTTCTTTTGTGTTCCACACAAGACAGACTTACAGTACATACAGGTTTACAACCACACGAGAGAGAAGAAATGACGACAGAACTTTCATTTTGGGTGAAGTCCCCCTTCCTTAACATCCCATTACTTAAATCCAAAGCCACTTCCGTAGGGCAACAGAGTATTTCATATCACCAATCTAAGTATGAGATTTGTTTTTCATCCATCAGGCTGGACCAGCAGGACACATTTGGTCAACCAGCATCATGGGAGAAGACATACTGGTGAACAGAACGGCCGTGATGCTCCACCACCAGTTTGACCAGTAACAACCAACATGAACCAGAAGAGAACCAGCAGGCCGGACCGTGGTACCAGTAAGGTGAGACACAAAGACGGATTGTGTAAAATCGAAGACACTTGAAGAACATTGATCTAACAGCCACAGGATGACAGCGGTAAGCAGTACAAATGATTCTGTGTGGAGGAAAGAGAACATCGATACTACACACAGGCCAAGGTCACGGAGAAACCGCTTCAGCTCTTCTGATCTACAGACACGTATAGTTACATGTGATGGTGGCAAATATTGGCAAATTAGAGAGAGAGAGAGAGAGAGAGAGAGAGACTAAAGGTTGTCATTGAGGAATAGATAGCGACATTTATTATTGATTCTTTACATCAAATATATCAGCCTGGTGAAAGTGACCTCGAACAACCTCACATCTCTCATTTCAGACTAATATCAGAAACAGATTGTGTTTGTGTTTATTTAACATGTTAGAACATTGGCTAATCAAACATATTGCCATTTAAATCAAAATCTTAAAAAAAAACTATATTAACATATATTTTGAATTGACATTACATGTCTAAATATAAAAATTGAGATATAAAAATAAGTCTTCGTTTCTGTTCTGACAGAGTCGACTCTTTTCTAATTGTCTTGGTGGTTTTCATTGTTGTCGTGGTGAGAGATGTGCAGTGTGTCACTGGATCATCTCAAGGTCACTGTGACAGGTTTAATGATGTCATTTATTCTCCAGAATGAAACAGAAACCAGACTTCATTTATTAAACTGTCATTATCACACCGGCTCTTTATCTCACCAGAGCAAATGTGAGATTAATATTTCAATCGTGTGTTCTGCTTCGGACGTGAATGATCCCTAAATCACGCTGTTATTAGAAAGATCTGCTGTTATTATGATCAGATTAATGATTCTTACCCGAGTAAGAAAACAGGCAAAAAAACAAGACTTACATTTAAGAAAGAAACCATTTAGTGATGAGATAACAACCACTCAGAACATCTTAGCAACCACATAGCAACAGCCTCTAATGATTTTTTAATTTATAATGTATTCACAGTCACATTTCTCTGATGTGTTTTAATGAATGAACGATCAGAGTGCCAACAGTGAACCTATAAATCAAAACCGATATAAACGGCAGCATTGAATTAAATATGAATTAATAAAAGAGCAAGAAACTGTGTCACAAGATGATACTTGTTGAAAATTGTGGTTTGTTCATGGAAAAGCTGCTAAATGGGTGAAACAAATGACCTTCTGTTTGACTTCTGAAAACTGCAGTGATGTTAGTCTCATGACTGCTTGTAGTTTATTTCTCCTCAGTGCAGGCTGTGTGTATGACCGACTTTGTCTTGATGTTGTGTTTTCCTTTTTCTCTGCTGTAAGATAAGGCGTCATTGAACGGCACATTTATCAGTCAGAGCACTCGACCAGAAAGCTGATTTACTGTGTGTGTCTGTGCGTGTGTCCACGTGTGTGTCCGCGTATGTGTGCGCTTCTGTGTGTGTCTGTGCGTGTGTCCACGTGTGTGTCCGCGTATGTGTGCGCGTATGTGTGTGTCTGTGGTGTGTGTGTCCGCGTATGTGTGTGTGTGTCTGTGCTCGTGTCCACGTGTGTGTCCGCGTATGTGTGCGCGTATGTGTGTGTCTGTGCTCGTGTCCACGTGTGTGTCCGCATGCATGTGAGCGTATGTGAGTGTGTATGTCTATGTGTGTCTGTGCATGTATGTGTGTCCACGTCTGTGTGTGTCCGTGTGTGTGCATGTGTGTGTGTGTGTCTGTGCGTGTGTCCACGTGTCTGTCCGCGTGCATGTGTGCGAATGTAAGTGTGTGTGTATGTCTGTGTGTGTCTGTGCATGTATGTGTGTCCACGTGTGTATGTGTGTGTGTCCAAGTGTGTGTGTGTCTGTGCGTGTGCGTGTGTCCACATGTGTGTGTCTGTGCATGTATGTGTGTCCACGTGTGTGTGTGTCCGTGTGCGTGTCTGTGTGTCCAAGTGTGTGTCTGTGCGTGTGTCCACGTGTGTGTCTGTGTGTGTCCGCATGCATGTGTGCGAATGTAACTTAAGTGTGTGTGCCCGTCTTTGCGTGTGTATGTCTGTGTGTGTCTGTGCATGTATGTGTGTCCACGTGTGTGTGTGTAAATATATGTGTGTGTATGTGTGTGTGTGAGGGCTGTAGGTCAGGAGAAGGTCTGACAGTCAGTGCAGAACATTTATCATGTCTAACTGTGACACTCAGATAAGAGAAAATACCTCACACACACTCAAGCACGCACACACGCACGCACACACACACACACACACACACAGTTTGTTTTAGTGTCTTTAAGGGGGCCTGCTATCCTCTTCCCCTAACCACACTCCTAAACGCTCAAAATTTGCATTTCTACAAATGTCTGTTTAGGTGGATTTTTCTCAATTCCATATTGGTCCATATTGGTTCATGACTTTGTGTACTCTTGTGTCAGCATGAGTGACTTTGTTCTACATACACGTGAGACTTTTATTTTGAATGTGGAGAAAGATGAGAAGCGTCTGGTGTACTTGAGACGAGGGTTCAGGCACGGGTCACTAGAGCTGCGGGCGGACGGAGAGTGATGGATGTCCGCTCAAATGAGTTTCTCTCCCTGACGGCGCTCATCTCAGAGCCTGATGGATGATGGGAAGGTTCTTCAACCTGCTCCACCTCCCCGTCCAGGACTTTAATGTATCCTCACGCAAGCACTCCGACATATAAAAGTGATATTTTAAAACATTGGCGTCAAGGTGTCCGTTCTGTGAAATATCACAGGAGGAGCTCGGCGACTGATGAAGAGAATATCAGCCATGTGTGTTCTTTATGAATATTCATGTGTTTGAGGATAATGACGTCCAGGCGTCGGACCTCTGTCCACGGCCGCTGTGACCTTTGAACTCTGTGAGGCTTAAAAACCAGCGGGTACAGTGTGAGACAGATGGTGAGCCGGTGTTAGATGACCGCAGGTCATCTGTGATGAATGACATGATTCACAGATTAGAAAATGAAGTCCCTCCTGTAAAACACAAAGGTCAGTGTGGGCCACTCAGAATCACTTCAACAATGTTATTGCTCAGATGTTTCTCTTTCATAACTTTTGATGAAGATGAACTTCTCAATATTGTTTTGTTTTGGTATCAGTCTCAGATGTGTCTCTTCGGAGAATCACGTGAGAGTGTCAATGTTGAAACACATGAAGAGTCTGGAGGTGATCGTAGCGGTCAAATCATATGGATCTGATGAGAAATGTTTGAGTTCCCATTGAGATCTTCACTAATATTGACTTTTGATTGCAGACGAGACAAATCTGAGCTCAGTTAGACACACTGACATCTCTTCTCAAACAAATCAGACTCTTTTTCTAATGAGATTTCTTCCGTTTGCTCTTATTTCATCTCATTGATGTCTAGGAGAAATAATTGAGATATCAAAGAGATTTGTTTTCTCTGGGTTATCTTTTCATTCTCATCTCTGTGAATCTGTCCATCTGTGATTCTCTTCAGACGCTTCATCTCTCTCTTTCCAGTCAATGTTTTGACACGCAGTTAATTCTCTACTGATGGTTTTCGTACAGTACCCGCCGCCGAGGGATTTGTCATTATTTAATCGTTCCTCCAGCACAGAATCGACATCACGCTACAGTGAATTCTGACCGTGAGCTGATGAGCGATTATATCAGAGATGATCTGAAATTTTCCTCTGAAATTGTGTTTTATCGCTCCCCTGAGCTCATAAAGATCCGATTGTTTTTAATACACACTATTAAGCTTTTCTAATTCAGTTCTGCGAAATATAATCTTGTCTTCATGGCCGAGCTGTTCGATAATCTCAGTGTAAAAGCGTAATTCAATACAGATTTATGAGATACTTTCCACAGTTTAAATACGAGGTTAATGAGAACGTTTTACTCTGAGAGCTTTAAATTGGCTGGAGTTTGCTCGGCTCTCAGGGGAAACGTTAGAAATGTTTTCATTTCTTGTCTCTTGAAATGGTTCATTACCGCACGATAACCTTATGATCACATTTCTGTGATTCACAGCATTTTCTTGTTTAGCCTTTCAACCTCGTGTTTCTTTAACATAAGAAAGATGTCAGATCTCATGAATTAATTTTTTTTCATCAAATTCACTCAAATCCAGACCTCTCCGATCCCCTCCATACTCTTCATGCGTTTCAACAATGACACTCTCATTTGTTTTTCTGTTTATTTCTCCTAAAATATTGTAAGAGAAACATCTGAGACTAAGTTGATCCAGTAAATGAAACACAACCGAGAACTGGAATCAATTTGAACTTCCTGTTGACTTGTTTGTTGTTGTCTCGTGTTTAACGTCCGACTTCCTTCACACCTACAGAAATGATTTCATTCAACATCCAATCCCTGTTTGACACGTCTGACAGCTGTTTTTCTGCTCACTTTTAAGTGTCACGTCCAGCTCAGTGCACTATAAAGTGCACTTCACGGGCGTCTGCTGTTATACGAAGCGATGTGTTGACAGTGTCGAGGTCCCGCTGCAGTACACGAGACAGGATCAGACTCGTCCGCTTTAATGATGCTTTCTGTTTTTAACATAGTGGAATACCAGCGGGGGTCAACCGTCACTCTCTCTCCTATCAATACTGTCAGAGACCCTTAACTCCTGTCACATGACCACAGTCACGCCCGCTCACTTAAAACAGACAAGTCAATCTGAAGAAGGCAGCGGTGCTCATGTCTTATTTTCACGCTGTAGCCTAGCGACTGAAGGCTGACACGTCTGTTTCTAATGAAAACATCTATAAAAACAATTAAGAAGGATGTGTGATGTCAGGTGAAAATGTTTATGAAGAAAGGCTGAGACACAAATCTTTTTCAATAAACATTTCTCTGGAATTTCATGAATCAAGCTTTTATATAATGTAATTGTATATATGTTATTTAAGTCATATTATATTAGTTTATTTTAGTAAATATATTGTTTTATTTGTTTGAACAGAAATCCTTATGACTGCAGATTAAAGTTATTTTAGTTTCTGTTTATTGAAATCAAATCAAATATTGGCCTAAAAATGATTGGAAACTAAACAAAAAAGTTAAATTTTCGCCTAAGAAATAAACTTGCATAAGTTTAAGGCACTAAAATTATGATCATACAAAAGAACTTAAAATTAACAATAATAAAATTTATTAATTTTGTACAGCAACATAAAAAATAAACAAATCAATAATACAATTACAAAAGCATAGAAAAAAATCGCAGACTATTAGCAAACAAAAATGAACATAAAAACAAAAAATCTACAAATAGAAACAAATTAAAAATATTAGCAAAACTACAAACTAAAACAAAACTATAATAACTCTGCTGAAGATGAATATCGGAGTTTACCTCTTGCTATTTTATTACTTTCTCAATGTAAAATGGTAGTTGTGGCCCTGGATTCTGATTGCAGAATTGACGTTCTCTTGTGTTTGAAATGAAGATTGAATTTGACCTTCCTTCCAGCATCACTTATTATTAAAAATCTCATTGGAGCAGAGCAGGAACACATCCAGTAAACACTCACACACACCTGTAACATCACTCAAGAGACAGAAATACAAACGGCCACTGGAAAGCTTTTCATTAGCGCTAATTATCTTAGCAGAGAATGTGAAAGGGCGTGCGAGGATCTGTGTTTGTGAGTGAGAGATCAAAGACTGTGTTCCTGTAAAAATAAAATAATGAGTCCCGTGAGAGTCACTGATGCCAGAGAGGATGTTTAACCTGCTCGTGTTCTGATGAAACCTGTTCAACTATTACAGTCCAAATCATCCATTACACAATGCACGTTTCTCATCTGTCTTTTAACTTCTCTTTTGTTTTTGTATTGAGGTCAAACACAATGAAACTGTCTTTGAACGTTCATAATGAGTTTTTGTGGTGTTTGAGAATCTGTTGTGGTTGTGCTTACTTATATAGAGTGGTACCAGTTTAATTGTGTGGGTTCTTAGAGGAAGAAGCCTTATAACATACTTAGACATGGTCTGTTTTCATTAAAACATATTTGTTATATGGAACTCATGAAATTTGTTATTATTGTTTTAATTCCATCTATCTATCTATCTATCTATCTGTCTGTCTGTCTGTCTGTCTGTCGGTCGGTCCGTCCGTCCGTCCGTCCATCCATCCAACCTGTCTGTCTGTCTGTCTGTCTGTGTCTGTCTGTCTGTCTGTCTGTCTGTCTGTCTGTCTGTCTGTCTGTCTGTCTGTCTGGCCAGCTTCCAATCATCCAAGCATCCAGCCATCCATTTCCATCCATCCATCGCCATCCATCCATCCATCCATCTATCCATCCCGCTATCCGTCATCATCTATCTATCTATTCCAGCCATCCATCCATCCATCCATCCATCCATCCATCCATGATCCAGCCATCCATCATCCATCATCCATCCAGCCATCATCATCCATCTTTCATCATCCATCTATCCATCCATCCATCCATCCATCTATCTATCTGCCCAATTTTCTATCACCCAATACATATTGTAGTTTTCTTTAAACTCACTTTAAAGTGCTTTGGAATGAAATAAGGCCTATTAAAGTGTTTTTGACACTCTGTGCAGTTATACTCCAGTGGTTAATTTGGCTAGCGTTAATAACACAGAGCCCATCCCAGAATCCACTGCACATTTCTGCTGACTGTTTAAAGAAGTGTTTTCGCTGGTGTCTGAAGAAGCGACGCAGCACCCGAGAGAAAACTTTTCCTGACCTGCTATTACCCTTCAGAGAGCCGTGACTCAATTAGTCTAACAAGAGCCGCTGATAATTCAAGTGAATACAGCAAAAGCCTCGGTGGAGAACAGACCGTTGAGTTAGAGAACACCGTCTATAAACACATAATAGCAATAAACACACCTAGCACACACACTAACAAGGGTCACTCCAACCCTCAAGTATATTTTCCTGTCATCGTTATGTATTTCCTTGTTTATTGAATAAAATGGTTAGTTTGAGTTATGACCACAGCTGTGACCAGCAACACTATACAATTGTTTTTGCTACCTTACGTTTTATGTATAATCAAATTGATTTCACAAGTCATTTCAACTTTCTATTTTATTAAGTGGTTGGGTTGATGTAGCATATATCAATACAATATCATTTGCTTAATTCATTTTGATTAGTTGAAGTGATGTAAAGACATTTTAAAATACTGAGTTGAGATGACTTGTAAATCCAATTTGATTTTCCTTTAAACCTTAAGGTAGAAAAAACAGATCAGAACATCATCTCAATGTCAGGTGTTACATCAATTGTAAGTGATCTTTTTCGGGTACTTAAATGTAAAAAAATGACACAAGTGATGACACTGAGAGGGCTATGCATCACATGTATTCAGTGTTGGGTGTAACTAGTTACTAAATAATTAGTTACTGTAATTTAATTACTTTCCTCTACTCTTTTTTCCTGTAATTTAATTACAGTTACTTCTGATGTAATTCAACTAAATACTGTGTAATATATACAATAGTGGAAATGACATAAAAATTATAAGTCTAACTTTAAAATGTGTGCTTTAATGTGTCCTTCTCACATTTGTATACTTTGGTCAGTTATTGAGAATGATTTATGTAGTTATTTATTATTGATTTTAATGAATTAAATAAGCCGTTTCGTGTCTATCCTTGAATCAATACAAATCAAGGTTGATGTAGGATATTGAAAGTATTTAGTAATAAATATGCAAATCCTTATTACACTAATGAATATGTCATTAGTAACTAGTAATTCATTAATTTTTAGTAACTTACCTGGTCTGGATCTATACTGAACATGTCAGTGTAAAATAGAGATCCTAACAGACACAAACACAAAAAACAACATCATAATGAAGCTGGCTCATCTCTAACACACACACAGCGCTGTGTCTCCTCCAACGCAACCTAATGATGATACACACAAAAACTGCAGCCCCACTCCTCTGGAGACATATTTTATTAGCGTGTAAATAAAAAACTGGTCGCTGAGGGACTGGACTGATGTTCATTTATTATGCTGGATGCTCACACAACCCAAACCAATAATACAGCCATAGAACCTTGAGATTTACTGTTATTAGCACTTGTTTTTTTCTAGTGTTTGTTAAGGCAAACATCACGATTAGTATTTAATTTTTCATAGTATTAGTGATTTAATCAAACACCAAACCCTGTCTCAGCTAGAATTATGCTTTCACTTGGATAAAAAAATGCCACAGACTGGCACTTAAGAAGGGCCTGAGCATGTTGTATTATAGCAAAATATAGCAACAGACATAATAAAGTTTATTTTACATAGATGTTTGTATTGTTTTGAGCATAAATCTAATAACATTGAGTGATGCTTCCCCATCTGTAAGTCGCTTTGGATAAAAGCGTCTGCTAAATGACTAAAGGTAAATGTGATGCTGATTTGTAAAGCAAAACTATTTGCCACCAGGGTAAGAAAAGTAAAATATGTTCTCTGAAAACAAATGTATTTTTATCCTTTAGAAAACAAGAGACAACCACTGTCTGTCTGTCTGTCTGTCTGTCTGTCTGTCTGTCGGTGGCCTGTCTAACCCCTCAGCACCTGAGACGGGAGAACACACACACACTTCACACATTTGACAGTCTGTCTGTCTCTGTCCGCAGGTACATGACGTGTCTGTGTTCCACAGGGACACGAGATGCTAAAAGCTTTTCAACACCAACATCTCACAGCAGTCGCGGAGTATAAATCTTTTACGTTTAACTGCAGGGGATGAGAGAGAATATGATCGGTCACATGACACACCATATGACATCATACCAACTTTATATGAACCTAATGTTCACACTATGAGCAAAAAGCAACAAGAATGTGTTTGAACAGTTGAATGTATAGTCACTTTTAATTATTGCTTCTTTATATTTCACATTTCATTGTGTGTACTTATATATAAAGTGTTTGTATCTTCTTTATGTATATATATATATATATATGCTTTATATATCTTTAATTGAACATGTTTTTATATCCTTTGCATTTCTGAAGTGATCCATATTACAAGAGCAGCCAATGAGAAACAAGAGCAATTCAATTCTAAATTTAGATTTCTTATATTTGTTATTGAAGCGCTGGTGATGCAGTGCCCTTCTCTCTTTCTCTCAATCACACATTTGACTTAGATGAGCCTGTGATGATGTCACAGTTACCCTCAAAACTCATCCTCAATGTGTTTCCATGACAGCAGTCAACAAAGTCACCAGAAACAGGAAGTGTTGAATCACCATTGACCTGCTCATGGAAGAAACACACACACGTTACACCAAAGCAAAGTTTGTACGGAGGTTGATGAAATATTTACCTTCCAGATATTTCATTCTGAATTCTTACATTCGCACAATCCCTTTCGGACATCCCTGTATTGTTAACGTTCCACTTAAATGCCCCCGGCCCATTCGGAGAGATTTACTCCTATCTGTAAATAGATGGACGGGTGCACTTAGCAACAGCATTCCTGTGTGGTTTACATCAATAAAGCCCTCATGTGCACTTTGATGTGACTGTCAGGAGAGATTTACGCATGCTGTGAGCAGTTCATGTCAACGTGTGGATGAATCATATTTTAAACAGAGCTGGTTTCTTTCCAGACCTTTAGAGAATAGTTTACAATTGAGCAACTGTTTGAGAGGAATTAATTCATTCGTAATTGAATTAGTGTATTTCCTTTTTATGTACAAAAATATTTTTCTTTATATTTCAGATTGTGAATATTTATGTTGCTCAGTAATATGTGACATTCTGGATGTCATTTTCAGACGTTATGAGTTTTAAGTTTGTTTCTCTATCGACACCTGTGGTTGACACGCAGAATTGATCTTAAATGAATCGGATTCCCGTGTTTTCGCTACTATGGTTAGTGCTAGGAGTTTGTGTGTGGGAGGGATTTCGAGAAAGCGACCAATCAGATAACGGCATTTCTGGTGACTGAACCAATCAAACGTAGCGCAGTTAAGATGTCGCGGGAGTCGAATATGGCGGACTCGTCACGTGTGGATAACGGGTAGAAGTTGTCTATCGAGGTGATGTTTCAAATCGCCGGTCTTTTTAAAACAATTAATAATAATATCGATTATTTTATTTGTATATAATTGACATGCCTTTTTTATTCCATTAAAGAGTGCAATGACATGTTATGTAGTTATTTTGTATACATCATGAAAACATATTATGATTCTATGATTTCTTTCCTTTGGATTTTGGCATGAAATCTGTTCTGTTTTCACGAGATTCAGTTGTGTATCATCAGTTAATGATTAGTTTGTCAGGTCTGAGTTGACGCAGGCCTTTACAGGTGATGTAATGCTGTGCTTTAGTAACTGACCTGACCTTACACAAACAATAGATCTCTGCTAATGGAGATTACCTGTCAATAATGTAATGCAGTCCTTGAAGGCGTCCGGATGCACAGGCTGAAGGTGAATGACGATTGGTCAGACCGAGTCTGTGCTTTATGACTTCAGCTAAACCTGTTTATCACCCCGTTCTCTCTTAATGGAATATTACCATTTCTGGAACTTTCTACATTTTTACATGTTCTCAAGAAAACACGAGTGATGCTTTCCTGCTGCGCCACAATGCCACACTGTTATGAGTTGTTGTTATGCAGTTTTCTGGGTTGTTGCCATGTGGTTTCCAAGGGGTTGCTAAGGAAGACTGAGTTATTGCCAGGGTATTATTGTGCTGTTGTTAATGGATTGCTAAGCAGTTGTGTGACACGTGACCGAGTGTTGCTGTGGGGTTGCTAATGTTTTTTTGCTAAAGTTCGTCCAGGTGTTTGTAGGACATTATTTTGGACACGTTTTAGTTCGATTTTGGTAATGATTTACCTATCAACACATTGTGTTAACGTTATGAGACTGGACTGCATTGCTCTTTTCAAGTTTGGTCCAGTGGGTGTGGCCTCATCTGACACATCTGATTGGTTCAAGCTGTCTGAACGATGCGCAGTTGTCTGTCCATCCTCACTGACACATCCTGCTCAAAACACACTGATCCCATCCAGCTCCTGACAGACAGTTATTTTCATCACTTGTCACTTCTCTTGTCTAAATTACAGTGTCACATCAGATGATGTCGTGTGTGTGCACTTGCGTGTGTGTGTGTGTGTGTGTGTGCATGCGTGTGTGTGGTTTGCATGCAGTACGTCACCTGTCGCCTGAGGTTGAAGCTGTGAGATCGGAGAAGTTTTGATTTGTTTTGATTCTTTCTTGTGTTGTTGTCCTGAACAGAGCCGTTGGGTTTCACACATCTGCAACCACTAACACAATATTGAGCCAGTAGTAATTAAGATAATGAGCCATTCATCCTCATTCAGTGCAAAGTTACTGCCAGGAAAAACCTGTAATCACTCTCATTATTCATCAGGTTTGAGGAGTCGGGACGGCACGGCACGCATGTGTGCGGTCCATATGGAGAGAATCCAGCACCACTGCCCCGCAGCTTCAACCAATCACAGTAATTAAATAAACACATTATCACACGGCACTTTAAGAACCGGATGAACCAATCATGTGTGACTGAAACTCTACTCATGATGTGGTCATATAGATAGATGCCACATTCGATTCGACTGTTCCAATATGGCGGGCAACTTATGTACAGCAGCCACTAATAAAACATCTATGTATGTATATCTATGTTCACGACAGGTGTCACTTCATCCATTTGTATTTGGTGTGGTCAGAATTATTTTGAATGTGTCTTTTAATAACAAATACTGTTCGGTTAACTTGGATGAAGTGATTTCTGTGTTCTGGATATTCGGGTTCCTCCGTGTGTTCTGCGTTCTCTTATCTCAGATCCGCAGAGCTGAATGTTCTGCCCTCGTTCCTCCATCGTAGATTAAAGAAATATCTTTGACATTTATTGAGGCTCTCGTCTGACGTCCGAGGGCTCTCCGTGAGAACTGATGTCCTCCAGAATTCAATTTCCTCCGCGGTGATCTGCTTTTATCAGCGTATAACTGTTCCCAGGCCTGTGTTAATGAAAGCTGTCAGTCGAGCGCGACACTTGCAGGTGATTGAGCGACTCACCTGTACACACACACACTATGCTGTCGCCAGGTGTGTGTGTGTGTGACTACACAGAAGATATTTAAAAACATACTTTTATTAAGGGTTATTACGTGTTCCACAAATTAAACAACATTTATTTTCTCTTTCACGCGGTTTGAAACAACAGGAGGGTAAGTAAGTTTTGTTTTGTTTTGTTCAACTATTTCTTTCATTTAAAACAGACACGTTCTGTAGTATGTAGTGTGTGCTTTTGTCGGTTTAGGGACCTGTGAAGGGTCAGCATCAGGACAGATGTGGATAGGATTACACTTTATTGAAAAACACGATGTTGTGAATCAAACAGAAAGCCGTACGGTACGGTTCAGTTTGTTCTGGTTTAAGGGCACATCTCCAGTGAGATGAAGTGATTATGATACTCAACAGAAAACAGATCTCAAGTCTTAAAGTCTGAGATGGAGATCAAGATTCTGGGTCATGAACTCACAAACTCACATTCCTTCACTTGAGGATGTCTTGATCATTATCAGAAGAATTCATTTTACCTTTAGATTTTATTTTTGCTCATACGAACCCTTAACTCTAAAACCTTTATCACAAAAAAAATGTGCAAAAGAGAAATTCAAAGATATTCTTTTACATCACTGAAGTACTGTGGTCTGTCAAATCATATCTCAGATGGTTTAGAGAAAGTCAGGCTGGACAGATTGTTGGCTGTTCTGCTGGAGTTAATATATATTTAATAAAAAGTTAATATTTAATAAAGGAGTTAATAAAAAATATCATTTAATTTACCTTTTTCCCGTTGAGGGCGAGAGTTTTTATTTCTTCATTTATTTTTTATACTTTTTCATTCTTACGCCTCTGCTGTTTGTTTCTACTGTTGCTTTGCACAAATTGTAAAAGTGCTATAGACGCACGTTTTTTATTTAAAAAACCTTCAGATTATGTCTTTCAAATTCAAGAACATTTGGAGTTTGAAGAGTGGGGATGAGTCTTCTCAATAACATTTAACTCACTTACTATTTTGTACATTTATTTGAATATAAATTCAAAAATAAAAGACATTTATTTTAAGATGACATCAGTATTAAATGGCTTGCATCATACATAACGTCTTGATCTATTCGTTATTTGATCTGTAAGTTTCAGGTATAACTTTCATCATAATGGTGAAAAAATATATTGTCTCTCATATACTGTGTTCGTCTGTATTCTCTCTTGAACTTCACACACATTAACGCATGCGTGTGTTTTGTTTGTGTTGTTTAGTGGCAGATGAGTTCTCGCTGTGAGGTTATGAGAGAAGTCTGCAGCGTGTCAGTGTCATGTAAGTTCTCACATTAACACATTCTGACAGTCTCTCACGTCTACACGCTCTTACCCTGCACTTTACAATGACCCCGGACGTGTGTGACTGATCTGGGTACGACCAGATATGCTTAATATTAAAAGGAACCCTTGGTATAGAGAGATGTATGGCTTTATATATTATATTAACATTGGCATTGACTTTATAAATGTGAAATAAAAAAACGGTGTAACTGTCACAGTATTCATAAACTTTAAAAAATATTTTTACTTGGATGCCGCCATTTTTTCTCGTCAAAATCCGTGACGTCAAATGGTTGCAACCTAAACCCGAAGCACACACATTTCCATATATAACAGTAAAATATGAGACGTCAAACATAAGATCAGATATATAAATCTGTTCAAGGTAAACGTGCATTAAATCATAGCTTAGACAGTTAGGACTATTTAAGACTTCATCATCCACCATTATCTTATACTTTACACATTATGAGAATATACTGATAAACACAATAATGAGATGCTTGTGGTTTGGTTATTTATTCTGTATTAAAGCACACGTGAATGTTAGTCCCGTCAGCTAATGACGGAGAGAGAGAAGACCACAGGCTACTGGTGTTGATAAATAAACATCAAAAAGTCAAAAACGTTGTATCTCAGATGTGTCACTTTCAGGAGATTTTATGGAGTTCTCAGTTGTGTCTCATTTAAGTATCAAATTCAATTGATACTTAAATTCAATAATATTGACTCTTGAGTGCAGACTTGACAAGTCTGAGCTCAGTTTGAGACTTGTTGACATCTTTTCTGGAACTCTAATGACAGAGACTTTTGTCAGATTTCTGGCTGATATTCATTTTATCCTCATTGATGTTTTGTAGAAATAATCGGGAAATTAAATAGATCTCATCTGTGATATTTCTTTTCTTATGGCGTGAGGGACGGTTTCAGATTCTTCATAGCATTACCATCTGACTTTATTCTGTCTTTATTTTCATTTTGTTTGATCATTTCAAATCCAACATTGCCTAAAAACTCCCCATACTGTTGTAAAATTGGAACGAATGGCCTCTTGCGTCCCATTTTTCAGTTTTGTCCAGATGTTACAGCCGAATGTTTTTTTTATAAGATTAATTCTAAATAAAAATGTCATTTCATAACATTCGCCGTGTGACCTGAGCATCAGTCTTACCTGACAGATAGATCTCCAGATACCAAACATCTCCATCAGGCTGTGAGGGCTTCAGCGGATGTCATGTATAATGACGATGATGATCAGATGTGATCTGTCCGGTTTATTGAGCTGAGCTTGCGATATCTGCTCGACTCCAGCGGTCATGCCAACAGGCCATCAATAATGTGGGAATTAATGTCACGGATCATCGTGAAACTAAAAGCATGCGTACAGGAGACAAGCATCGTCTTACATAGCAGAATACTTTCCATCGGCCGCTAACACACGCTCGTTTTTCACCCGACACGTTTATTTGATCTGTGACTGTGTAAAGCATCTTAATAGATACTGAGAGGAACACAAATGAAATTGAATATAACATAAACATGTCATCAAGAGATGAAACTGAGGAGTGAAATGTTATGAAGGAAATTCAGAAGCAAATATAATGTGGAGCTGTAATGGAAGCAGATAGTGTGACTGGACTTTTGATTGTTAGCTGGGATCCATGGAGATTGTGATATGATATTAACTGTGTTACTCACCCCACACGTGAATCATGATGTGTGTTGTAATGCATTATATTTAAAGAATTATAACCAATTTAAAATGTGTAGTGCAATAATGAATTGCTAAGTATTATAATGCATTACCTGTAATAACAATTATTAATAAGACATTACAATGCATTAAAAGGTGCGTTACAATGCATTAAAACTACTTTATAATGCATTATAAATGCAGGCTTCATAGAAAGTGTTACCGTATTTTCTCCTTGATATATTCACCATGGCGCGAATGTTGATTAAAGATTTTTTTATTAAAAGGTTTTATATGTTTGTATATATTTAAATAAAAGCATATATATTTTGAAATGTTTTTATTTTATATGTATTATTTAATATACAAAATGATCAGCAATGCTTTCATTTGAGTTAGATGATAATCATCCCGAGCCTGAAGAATGAGCTCTTTATTTAGTTTCACAGTCCTCATGTAAACTACAGTTTTTAGGCTCTTGGTTGTAATAGTTTTCATTCCTGAAAAATGTTTTATTATTATTTTTATGCTGCTGTTGACTTAGTTTGATGAGGTAATGATGTGCTGTGTTTTACAGTATAAGAGCTCATGTAGAATGAATGGAGTGCCTGTGGATGCTGTGGGTCGATGGCTTTACACAGCAGAATATACACACGTCTCTCATTTAAAGATGGATGGAGGTCTTCAGAGACACATCTCAGGGTAATTTCAGCGCTGCGGCGCACAACCACTGATCTCAGCAGCTTTCATGTGGCTTTTATGTGTATGTTTTGGACTTTGACACCACATGAGTGATTTTAACAACTGAATCTTTTCCTTCCATCTACCATTTTCATTTCTTTCAATACAGGTCAAATATTTCCAAAAATAACTGGATTTAACTTTTAAAAAGAAACACAACGAATCACAAAGTTCAAGTCCTATACATGAATAACTCAAATATAAGATTCTCTCGAAAAAAGACTTTCACCTTTGTCTCCTTTTGCCACTTGACAAGGTACCAAACTCGTATGAACTAAATTTGTACTCGCTTCCAACACCAAACACAGCTGTTGTCCACATTCATTTGTTCGCTATTGTTAGATTTCAGTCCTCTGTGTGTGACATTTCTTTCCTATACTAATTTACTATATACTCCAATGAAACAGAACTGCTATGAAAGGGAAATATATTTGAATGCAAGATGTAAGTCCAGCAGCAGCTAAATGTCGTCATGTTTGTTTAGTTGTGATCTCTGTAGACATGTTTGACTTCAGCTCAGTAATATTCTGATGGTTGTTTTTCGACTTCACCATCAGAGATGAAACACGATCCGTCTCATTGCTCTCTTATCAGTGACAATAGAGATTTCTGGTGTCCGCTGAGAGGAGGTTATTCATGTCGTGTCAGGACTGAAGGAGACGTGAAGATGAACTGATGACAGTGAGATTCAGCTGTATTGACTGTACGTCAGCGGGAGTCCCTGACCATGCCATCGAGCCGGAGACTTTCTAATGAGCACTGTGGTTTTGCTAAAGGAACTGAGCAGCTATGGATGGACTGAGAGCATCTTGTCGTCATGGAGACCATCATTATCACAGTGATGCTGTGCCATTCAAGAATACAGATTCGACATGAAACTAAACTTAGGTTTCGATTTTCAACTGTGTCATCCAAAATTATTCTTTCCCTTTATGCCCCCCATGTCATGTCAAACCTGTATGACTTTCTTCATCTGCAGAACCCAAAAGAAGATATTTAGAAGAATGTTTATAACCAAACAGATCTCAACACCCATTGACTCCCATAGTAAGAAAAAAACAATGCACTGGAACTGTTTGCTGTCCTACTTTCTTCAAAATGTCTTTTCAGTTAAAAAAAAAGATCAATACATTTTTCGACTATGGGAGTCAATGGGTGTTGAGATCTGTTCGGTTATAAGCATTCTACCAAATATCTTTATCCGTGTCCATCAGAACAAAGACATTTATTCAGATTTGGAACTTACTCGAGGTAAACTTATCTTCGGGTAAAAGTCAATAATAAATGTATATAAACAAATGTTTCTTTTAAAAAGCATCTGTGCAAATAACTGGACACAGTTACCAACACTTATACATTCAGATTTATTTGCGAAAATACAAAATAAAATCATGTACATTTTATTTACAGCCTTTTGTACAGTTTAATATATTGCATTAATTTCTACGTTACCGTTTCTGTAGTTACATGTAAAATACAGCAACACATAAGTTCAACTTTCCAATAATTTCCCCATCATCTTAAACACGTGATCCACACAAAAATGGTTTTACTTTTAAAAGCTTAAGACGTTTTCTCTTTTAAATGACATATTTTCTTCACCTCTTGTGAATGGCTCACAATAACACAAGTTGCATTTCCCATGTTCACTTTTCAGTCATTCAGCTGTTAAACTTTGATTATTTTGGGCCACTTCTCGCTGGAGTGGGTCTTTGCAGGTCCTCCCTCAAGTCCCTGACTGATCTCAGATCAGCTCTGTTAAGGCTTATGTGAAGCAAATAAAGCACGTCTATGATCTGATTGGAGTTCAGCATCTTACATGAAACACTGGAATGACTGAAAAAGTGAAGAGAGAATCACAATCCGACATAAACGGATTAAAAACACTTTGATATTAAAACTTCATTTGATTGAAATCAGGGTGAAATTAATGCGCTTATAAAATTCAGCAAATCATATCGAACATTACAACATCTGGAATGTCACTTTACAAGCTGTGTGGAAACATCTATCATGAACTATAATAACGTTCATCTTTATAATGGTGCCGTTACGCTGGTGTTTGTTTTCCAGTCATAATACAACCCTTACAAAAAATAACAAGTGTACTTCAAGTTCATACTGTTTACTTGAGTTTAGGTTTATTTTTAATTATATTTTAAAATATACTAGCTGTATTAGCCAATGTTTTAGCAGCATACTTGGAAGTGCACTATTCTTACTAGCCTACTAAATTAGTCCAACTATAGTTTACAAAATTATACTTGTAGGTATTAGCATACTAGTTCAGTAATTGTAGCACATTGTTTTCTTTATGAATGTGCACTTGGATGTATACTCAAAGAAAACCAGCTTAAACCAGTAGTTTACTCGAAGTGAACTTAACATCAGTTTGTTGGTTTTGCACCTTAATGTACTAATATGTTCCTATTTAGGTATTAATTTTTATCCTTCAAATCCACCTAAAGTACACTTAAATATAAATTGAAGTACATCTCCGTAAAAAGATTTGAGTAAAATATGCCAAACATATATCAGTCAAGTGTAATTTCTGTATATTTAAGTATAATTCTAAGAAGTACATTAAGCGTAGACTGAAATGCATACTAGCACACTTGGATTTCTTGCAAGGGAAACGCATGCAAAGGTTCGGTTGGTGGCAGTACTTTACAAGAACCGGCCGTACCAGTGTGTGCACGGGTCTGCCTGAATTTAAGGCTAAAGTTCAAATAAGAAATCATACTCTTATATACGTAACGTTTGTTTGAGGCACTTATAAAATAGACATAATAGACATCCACAAGCAGATTTCTTACAGACATCACTCAAAAGCAAAGTCTACACGTTTCATTTCAAACTCTTTCCGTGCGGGCGAAACTGCCACGGTTATTAAAATCCAATATCAATACATTTTGTTGCAATATGTTACTTTCAACGTCACGTCTTATCGTCAACGCTCCTTGAACTCTCAGTGAGTCGCTTTGGATGGAAGCGTCTGCTAAATGACTAAATGTAAATCTTAAATTTCAATAGCGACATCAAAACGACTATCATTTCCAGTGTGACTTTTTAAGGGACCATCAGTTCGATCGCACATTCATCATTTCAAGGAAAACAACAGACGATTGTTTTTTCCATTTTTGTTCGTTCTCAAACCTAGTTCACTCTCAGCACTCGACGTTCAGATGAACGGCAAGTCAAATGCACAAACATCAAAGCAGACGTATCGTAAAAGCGCATTTCTGATTGCTGCGATGCATAAATCATTGGTGTGAGAACACAGAAAGCTGCCATTTAATCTAGTTTATATTTTTACGGTTTGCGTCCAGCATTTGGATGGGCTTTGGACAGGTTGGGTTGTGTTTTGTAGGCCTGAGGGAGGACCTGCGCCCACTCTACGCGACTCGTGGCATTCAACATGTGTGTTACGGTTACTGACGGTCTTTGGTATGAAAAAAGAAATGACTAAAATAATCTGATTGCAGATTATATAATCTGCTAATGTCTGTACCAACGCTTGTGTTATTTACCAGCTTAAAGTAAAGCAGTGAAGATCCGCTCCGTCGTACTGTCATCGTGATCAAGGCTCCTCCTCCACTTCTCTGATTGGCTGGATGATGTTGCTGGTGGATTTGTATTGATTCACCTGATTGGCTGAGTGTGTGTTGGTGTGTTTGATTTGCGGGGTTCTGAAGGTGTTTTCACATTCGTCTGTGTACCAGTTTTTCTCTGTGGAATACATTAATTTACACTTAGAAACAATACATACACAACGCAAGTACGTAGACAAACGTTTACAGCAAACCTTGCGTTCTGAAGTGTCAATACCAGTCACTTTGCTTTGACAAACTGTCCTCTATTTAAAAACTTTTTGTAAAGTATTTAAAACTTAAAGTCCCAGTGAAATAAAAATTACAACGCCTATTTTTTCATGAAATATTGCAGCGTTTATTGTAAATAGTTAATCAATGCGGGCCTTATAATCTTTAGTTCAAATCTGAAAATGCACTTCCTTCCTGTAATGATCTTAAATGATGTATGTTAGACGGCTTGGGCGGAGCATTCGTGAACTCCGCCCCTTCAACTGTCAGTCTGCTGCCCGTTTCATTTCAATATGCAACGGCTGTTTTTTGCATCCAATCAAATCGCAGAGAAACACATAAGCCACGCCCACTATGTTTCTCATTAGAAATTCCTCTTCACTCGGAAATGCCTCAAAGTACGGAAGTAAAAACGATTGCAACTTCCGGTTCTTGGGGACTTTAACCAAACGGCGAACACATAATAACACTTGATTTAAAAGAGGTAAATATATAGTCACACTTCAGGTTTGTTACATACATTAAGTATGGAAAGCATTCGTACCTGCTTATGCATACTTAAAGAACAGTAGTGTCCAAAGGTGATGTCTGGAGAACAAGCAATATCTGCTTCTACTGCCTCCTCAGGTTCAAATAAACCATCAAAATATGAGAAGTTCAATACAAATGGAGAACACAAAACATCTTGGGTATTTATTGCACAAAATGATTTGTCAAATAGGGAAATTACAGCATAATTTTTTATACTTAATAATTTATAAGATTTTGTTATTTTTGACTACATCAGTCATTGTTCTGGCTCTTGACTCATGTTTTGCTGATGTGTTGTGTCAGTTTTCTGTACATTATTCTCAAAGCTGAGCTTCAGTTTAAACTACACACAACGCACATATGAGATCTTTTACAGATCTTTAATAATACCTTTCCAAATTTTCTCAAATAAGACATCCCTTTTGGCCACGACTGTAGATTCAGGAAGCGCATACAGAGATCATAAATGAAAGGACATTTTTGAATGATTCAATGTTGGATGGAAATAAATTTCTCTATTGACTTCCACTAATACAATATATTTGACTTGTCCTGCATTCGAGATTATACGTTTTTTACTTTTTTTGGTTCTGCAGGACTATGAAAGATGATTTTATCATTGAAATCATGCTAATGCGTTTGAAAATCAAATCCATGCAAACTACATAAGAGCACTACAGACACGCTATCTACACGTCTACAGATGCTGCCATGATAAAAGCATTCTCGGGTTATTAATATATCAAGACGCAGAGCTTCAGAATCGAGAGAAACGCATGCAGACATGATCTCCAGAAAAGCAGCCAGTACTGACAAAAGCTACTTTGCTTTCGGTTGAAAAGCAAAGAATGAACACCGGAAGGACGGTTTTGAGCGCACGTTTGGACTCATAACCATCAGAGATATGACAGAGAGGCTTGGCATGCACACAGTTTCATACCTGAAACGCTTCGATTCGTCCTGGTCGCACTTTAAAGAAAGAAGTAAATGTTGTGAGTCCAAACATTCTTTTCATAAATATCGTACACCCCACAGTAAAAAGCACAAAACACCTTTGTTAGGATAGAAGAAAAAACATTTTCAGCAAACAATGACTTAAAGTCCCAGTGAAATGAAAAATGACGATGCCTATTTTTTCATGAAATATTGCAGCGTTTATTGTAAATAGCTTATCAGTGAGGGTCATTCTCTTTTTAAAATCCATGTTCCCTCATAATCTTCAGTTAAAATCTGAAAATGCACTTCCGCCGTATGAGCATCTGTTAACTCCTCCCCTTCCATTTCAAAATGCAACGGCTGTTCTAATACATCCAATCAATTTGCATTGAAAACTGCAAGCCACGCCCACTATGTTTCAGTCGGAAATGCGTCAAAATATGGAAGTAAACACGATCGCAACTTCTGGTTCACGGGGACTTTAAATATACGTCTGTTTCTCCCATAAATCTATCGTATAGAACATACGTCTTGAGGAAGGATTTAAAACCTTTAGGACGTCACGATTCAGTTTTGGGTTTCATTTAAACTCAGCGGATCTGAACTTTTTTCATTGTTTCAATGACAATCACAGTGTTTGAAAGCAATCATCACATCAACAATACAGAAAAAAATAACTTTATTATGTTCGTTTTAAGATGGCATACACTAGTTGATATAAGAAAATCTCTTACACTTGATATTTAGAGAATCAAAACTTTGGTGTGAGCATTTTACTACGGCTTCAACATGACGGTTTTTCTTTGCTTCATTAAAAATTCTTCAAAGAAAACCTTTATTTCTGCAGAATCGCAACACACTTTTGTATAACATTGTACCACCCGAACAGAACGTGATTGACAGCCTTAGAAAGAGTGAAGTCATTTTTAATCGGAAGATTTTACACAAATGTCAGTATTACCTGCTAATAGCGCAGAAACATCTTCATATTTACTCAACAATCTGCTCCAAATAACGCATGACAGTTATCTGTGTGATAGCAGCAGTACTTCATAGAAAAACAAGCATCCTGGAAACTCAGAAAGACCCCCGACCAATCACACGAGAGAATCATTCGTCAGTATGTTCCCATGGAAACAATGTTCCGCTTTGAGGTTCATTTCAATTTGGGTTTCGAATCGCAATTCACCCATCACTCACGATCCCGACGAAAACCGGTCCGGAGATCATGAGTGACACTTTGCTTTTGTTCCACAATATGAAACAGAATAAAAGTGCACGTTTGAACGCATTTCACCCGGGGCCAAATGTCTAACACTTCAAAAGATGTCCGGTAGCCTGCGTGAGACGTCAACGTACAGCTGAAATCATTCTGTCATTTCAAGAAGGCAGCGATTAAAAAATTTGAGAGAATACTAAAAGTTCTTTATGAGCACATTTACAGAGGATACAGTAGAGTCCAAAAGTCTGACACCACAGTAAAAAAGGATATTTTAATATAATATACAAAATCATTTTTTATTTTAACACCATCGTATACTTTAATATTTATTATAGTAAATTGAAGTATACTGTGGTATATTATAGTAATTACTCCACTTTCTGTAATGATAAACTATAGTAAATACTGTAGAATATTCTCTACGATATTTACTCTACAGTACAGAGGAATTTTACCATGTTAAATTCTGAGGTATACTACCAGGGTTGGGCGGTGTACAGGTGCGATACCTTAATTTACTACTACAAAATAGTGTCGTGTATTGTACAGTATAATACAGACTATAGTAAATAAAAACAATTAAAAAATGTCGATCTGTGTATTGAGGACATTTGGTTTACTTTGTAGATTTAATTATGAACATGGCACAGCATCGTGATACTACTTGGTATTGCGATACTTCAGCTGTTAATTGTGAATAAATACTAGTTTTTCTTTTTGTGGGAAATCTTAATTTTGTAGAAAACATGACATATCAGATCTTTTGTATACATTTTTACATATTTTGTCAGACATACATTTTCTGAAAATATCCCCATTGATTTTTGTCAAGTTCACTGCTTTATTATTTGCCGCACATGCTTAAAAATAAAGGGTGCTATAAAGGGTTCTTTGGAGCGATGCCAATTTTTGTCAAATATTCTTAAAAACATTTCTTGCTTATCTTTTGGTCTTATCTTTTTCAGTTCTTACCTTATAGAGCCCTTTTTGTGCCGATGTCACGATTACGTCACAGCATTAGCTGGTGGCAAAACATGGATGCGCCAACACCAGAACAGAGTCGGCTACATAATGAATTTAAAATATCATCTTGCTGTGTTGTTAAGTGCCAGAATCTGATATTTTAACACATACATGCTGCCATTTCCAGAAAAAAACGACGACAGTTGTAGCTAACACAATAAAACTAGAGGACCAGTAGAAACGATCTTCAACAATGCAGCGTTTTCACTCAAAGTTAAATAAACTCCTGTCTTTGTTGGTTGTTGGGTGCGTGTCTAAAAACTTCTCATGTTTGCCCATCTAACCATAATACGGGGAACAAAGTTATTTTTCACGTATTAGCGCATGTGTAACTTTGTTAGCAGTTAGCCAACGACCGGAGACTTAAAGAAACTGTTTGCGGTTGTTGTTTCTACAGTTTTATAAGTGCATCAGTAGAATTGGAGAGAGAAAACTGTGAGAAGGTTCATGTTGTGTGTCAGTTGTGTTAAGTAGTTGCATTTGCTACCGTTTGCAACTGTGAGTCGCATCTAAACATGCATTCGCTCTCAGTTTCTCTTTACTATACACGCTTGGTTTCTTTATCGGTTGTGTGTGGATGTCTGACCACTTAACTGGTACGGACAGTTCGACGCGTTAGTAAAGCGGCCAGGGGAATCTTTCTGCCTCCACCTAAGCTCCGCCCACAAAAAACGCAAAAAGGAAATTCTAACACAAAAGGGGCCTATAGTCTAGAGAACCATTTTGTACAACAGAAAGGTTTTGTGGATGTTAAAGGGTCATTATGGAACCACACAGCAAGACAAAGAACCTTTAAAGAACTAAATTATTTAGGAAAAATTATTTGCAGTGTTGTGTATTTCATGTATCTGTAAATAAACGTGTTGTCGACATGTTTCTTAAGAGTAATCCTAACTTTAGTTTGGGGTTCTTTTTTGGACTAGTGGTCTCATTCTGTTGGACTCTAGAGTATTTTTTTAATCAGCCCGGTCAGACAGCAGCCATGTGGCAGACATCTTAGAATGCAGAAGCACAAAGGCAATACATTTATGAACCACACAAGTGTTCTTCAGGTCGGATGTTATCATACTGTGGGATTAAAGTGCAGGTTAAGTGCAAAATGGTTACGAATGAATGAACCGGACACAGTGTTACCCGTGTAAGACGTACTAATCCTCAACCATGTCTGTTGTGTAAACGGTGGCTTGTGTTCACTCACATAAAGATTGTGTGGATCTGTGTGTTATTAAGTAAACAATAAGTATAAAGTAAAAAAATAAAGTCCGGATTTGCGTTTTGATATAACAAACCATGTGATGATATGACGGTCTGAGCCGTGACATCACACGGCCTGTGGCGGCACCAGAACACGGTTCCCGATCAGAACCGCGCACACAGAATGTTACAGAGGAACGTACTTCTGTTTGTCTCGACTGCGGCTGCGACCCGGCCGGGCGGAGAGGGGGATGGAGTGGGTGGACGGGCTCTTTTTACTCGGGCAGTGGGTGGAGTGAGTGGACAGGTTGCTGCGGGTGTGGCCGGCGTTGTGGTCGAACTGCATCAGGCAGAAGATGAGATCTGTAGACACCAGCTCAAACGCATACGGTGGGTTTGTGATCACATATCTGTAAGACAACAAAAGCCAAATCTATAAAGTTCTGTCTGAATAAAGACATCGCTGTGTCGATGCGAATTATGATTTAATAGCTGTAGGTTTTGAAATGTTGAAAAACGCTGTCTGTAACTTTTGCCTCTCTACCGCCACCTCTGTTTGAAACATAAAACTGCACTAAAAATGACATTTTCTGGATAATTATATTCCAGAAGCTTCTGTGCTTTGAACATTACAATAAAGCAAATGCTTTCAGACCTCTTCTCCTTTTTACAGTACATTTATCTTTCAGAAGTTTATTACTGTTACACTTGAAGAAAACTTATACTTTATAAACTTATACGTGAGCCAATTTAGTGCCCATATGAAATACAAATAAAAATATCCCTAAAAAGAATGGGGAAAGTTCACCCAAAAATACAAAATTCTGTCAACGTTTCCTCAGACGTGTGTGAGTTTCTTTCTTCGTCTGAACACAAAAGAAGATATTTTGAAGAATGTCGATAAACAACACTACACTCCATTGACTTCTATTGTATGAGCACAAAACCCCTGAGACGTTTCTCGAAATATCTTCTTTTGTGTTCCACTGAAGAAAGACTCGCAACCACGTGGAGGACGGATGTATTATTCTAGTACTAATGAAGTATAGTTAAAACGTTACACAAAAAATGACTTAACACCTGACTTTTGTTCATCTATAATAAAAACAAAACTTTATTTTAGACCCTGACTTTGCACATTTACTCCCGATTTGTAACGTCACAAGAAAACAGAACAGAAAGAGAAAACGAAGCTCTTGACGTGAGATCGGACGAAGGAGAGACTCGATGTGTTGGTGTTGTGTGACAGCTCACCGTTTAGTACACGGACTCGGGCTTCCCAAGTGAGCGTCTCTCAAGCGATAGATACCAAAACACAACATGTTGTATGTCTTTAACGCTTTACAGAACAAATCACCGTAACATCCACCATCCTGAAACACAAACATGAGTGTATACAGAACACACAACATCAGAATCAATCAACATGTCTGTCTCTGGTGCCTGGAGAGGAAAGAGCTTCATTTATTTCTGTTGGTTTTTACCCCGAGATCTGCGAAGGGTCCGTCGTAGAGCGCCAGCTGAGCGACCCGACAGCGGTCTCTGTTAGCCAGAGTTTGAGGGGTGCTGTAACCCCCCTGCAGGGCGTTCTCCTCCGCCAGCAAACCTTCAAGCTCCGGCGTCGCACCTCCGGTAACCAGCGTCCGGATCAGAGTCAGAATATTATCATTAAAGTACGTCTGAAAGAGAGAGAGAGGATTCTACAGATGCAGGACACCATCGGAGGTCAAAGGTTATTGCGCTTTAAGCGATGATGTCTTACAGCACTCATTAATGAGTCCAGAACACTGACGGCAAACGCCGTCCCGCAGGCGAAGGGTTGTGTGAGGTACAGTTCAGTGTCTGGATCGTCATCATCGTCCTGGTCCAGAAACTGAACGTTTGAGTCGTTCACTGAAAACAAACACACACCGACACTCAATGAGAAATGTGTTTGATCGTGAGGGGATGACAGAAATAAACACACGCCAGGGTACACACAATGACATCTGATTATAACAGACAAAATACATAAAACCAAATACACATGTGTGCATGAAATATATATCAATGTAAACACACACAAAAAAAAGAGTTTCATGACTTAAAGGGCCAGATCACCCAAAAATACAAATTCTGTCATCGTTTACTCATGTCGTTTCAAGCCTGTATGAGTTTCTTTCTTCGTCAGAACACAGAAGAAGATATTTAGAAGAATGTCAATAAACAACACTAAACTCCATTTCTCGAACTATCTTCTTTTGCGTTCCACTGAAGAACGAATCGCAACCACGTGATTTATTACTTTGGAGTGAACTCTCCCGAAGCTCAGAGAGACGTTTCGTGTGAGTTTGAGGAGATCATTTCGTGAACCATGACACAAAAGCACACGAGATTTCACAGGACACAGAGCCGTGCACGTCCCCGTCCGATAAACCCTCTTTACATTTACTCAAGCAGACGGAGTGAAACATCTACGGAGGGATGAAGTCGAAGGAAGAAAGCGACACACAGAAGACGGTTTGTCCGGCTGCGTCTGTCAGCGCGTCTTACCCAGTTCTGTTATCATTGGGATGTTGGTTCCACTGCTCTTGTCCTGGCTCAGAGAAACCAGTGGCAGCAACTTGTCTGCTTTAGCTATCAGCATAAAACAACCCGTTACTATAGCAACTAGTTTATTTCACTCGATTAAGTCCTTCAACTAGCTCTTTGGTAAACAACCAAAAACTCACTATATGGTCAACTGGTTAACCAAATATCCAGTTCCCGAAACAACCCAACTGCACGTTTTATGTCACGGTTTGCAGATATTCCTGGTGGTGATCGGTGTGTGTGTGAATGTGTCGTGCGGCGTGCGGGTGATCTCACCGAGCTCTGTGATGATGGGAATGTTGGCTCCTGTGGTTGTGGACACCTGCCGCACCAGTCCGTGTACTGGACTGTTCTCCGGAGACGAGCGATCCATCCCAGGAGGAGTAAAACCTGCAGCCGGAACATAGACAGACACGTAATAACTCGGATTTTATACGAATGACACGCATAAGAAGGAACGGCTACATCCAGCCGCATGTTTCTTTACCTTGCGAGTTGGCCTGCAGCAGACCGATGCTGTCATCAAACAGCATGGACTTGATGTTGAGAGATGCCAGAATGCACTCTTTGTCCTGCAGCGAGACGTCGTCGATGTTGTTCTGATTGGCTGACAGAATGACGCACATGTCACACAGGTTGATGTTGACCGCTCTCAGATCAGCACGACTCAGTGGAGTGCCCTTCACAACACACACACACATCAACACAATTTCACTGATTTTCTTCGGTCATTTTGCTCATCAAGAGAATGCATCTTGATTCAACAATTTGTAGACATTTGTACTGGAAAATAAGACTAAATAAGACACAGATGAGACTTAAGCGAACGTTTGCATTTGCTCTACGTTTATTCTCACTGAAATCGAGGAGAAATCATTGAGATATTAAAGTCCTTTTATAAACCCGCTGTACTCACGGGTAAGATGGAGACTTTGGGAAAGTTGTGTAGCGTCTCCCACTCCCTCTTAATATACTCCAGAGACCCCACAAACACGATGGGCTTCAGCTCGTGATAGTGGAAGTTACTCGCTCTCAGGGGCATGACCAGATTACGAAGACCAATCAGAGCCGACTTCACATCCCCGAATATACACACCACCACGTGACCGCTCAGAACCGTCATGGCTGCCTCGCTTCTGGTCTAAAGAGCAAACACAGAACGTCAAAACTCAACCTCTACTAAACCCTGACAAAAGCTCAAATACACTGATGATAGACGGTCTCGTGAAATGAGGTT